>JAODUO010000007.1:682500-830000 GCA_025642075.2 Ridgeia piscesae
GACTTGTAGAGGGCCCCTGCGCCCTACCATGTACACATGCTTCACCCTGCTCCTTGCTAGCTCCTCCAGTGCATGCTCTGTGATGTCAGTTTTCTATTAACCACACAATGTATCTATCATTATGATTTCAATATAAAATGTATTTGTTGGTCTCAATTACTCAAACTGTTCACAGAGGCACTTCTTAGAATCACCAGAATAAGTCCTTACACAACTAACTCTGTCTCACATTACAGTTTACTGCATTCATGATTCATGAATGGATATATATTATCAATAAATGGTGATAACATTAATGATACATTCATTCATGAATGGATACACATTATCAAGAAATGGTGATAACATTAATGATATGTGACGTGGCATGCCAAAACCAGGCTTTTGTAGGCAAGTTGACAATTCCATATTATTATTGATTCAATTAGAGGAGATGAAGAGCTTTAAAATGATACCAAGATGAACACTCTATCTTATGTATGGGCGAAGATATTCCGTTTCAAGTGCATAAGTTTGTGGAATGTGACTGCCTGCTTTTAAAATGATTGGTCGTAAAAAGTGATATCGTGGAACATTACCATAGCAACCACACATTTATATTGCTCCAATTGTCCTGAAATGCTGCATAGACCTACAGATGGTGTATAGTTGTTTGTATACACATAATATGTGAAAGTATAATGAGGAAATATTAAATATTAACCCTGCGACCGGCCAGGGCCGATTAATCGGCCCGAGACACCTTCCTGAATAAAAAACATTTTTAGTTTGCGTAACCAGTAACCGACCCGCGCACATTTTGTATCATCGGATAGCTGACAGATTTGTCAAGATGGTGTATATTTATTCATGAGCAGATTGAAAGACAGCTAGCTACACGGACAAAACGTGTGACAAAGTTGATGCCCAAATTTGGGTGGTTTACTACGCTTTCCGTAACGAATTTACGCATCCATTCATAAAGGTCCGACCCCTGCATTCATGGCATCAATAGAGAGCTTGCTTGTTCTTGCCCAATCTGGTAAAAATAAACATGTGGGTGGGGCTGGTCCAGCGAATCCGAACCAAGCTTTCAAAAACCGCGTCATCTTCCTGCCGGAGCAGAAGTAAACAACAAGGTGGCGGACGTTCGTGTCGAAGAACTTTCTAGATTCAAATGTTTACTTCGGATTATCTAAAGTTACCGCTTCTATGTTTCGACACAAAACTGACAGTGTTCAAGAATATGACTATTATACTAGTTGAAATAGTTATAATGACTTTGGATGCTTTTTGGTCTGAAAAATCAACCAATTGTCAGCGCAACATTTCACCGCTTGCGCCGCGGGCGAATGTAGCATTGATCGGGCGCCGTTAAATGGCCTACCTCCGTCCGCGATGTTTAAAAAAATCATAAAAATAAAAGTTCTCAACGGGTTTGATTCATTTTTATGTTATTTGGCAGCTAAAACATATGGCTATATTTGTCTCGCAGAAAGTAGGACATTTGTCCAGTCAGTATTTATTTGGAAGCAGGATAGTGCACTAAAATGGCATTGTTTTAGAGTAATTAGCTGTGGAATTAATGAGGGGCTTGCATTAAAATGCTCACTATTACCCCTTTCAACACTGTTTCATGGTATCTATTATGGAAATATTGAAAGATTGATGATTTTGCTGATTGATTCCGCAAAGAACCCACTTTTGACATTTTGAGGGCATGCTGACTAATTACGCCCTGGCGCCGATCCCGGATCTGCGACAAGCGCCTGGTTTTGGCGTGCCGCGTCACATATATTCATGCATAATGATAAGTCTTCTCAAACCTTGAGTAGTCACTGCTTACAAATGTCCATCTTTTTACTTTTATAAATTAGGTTCCAACTTGCCAAAACCAATGGTGACTATTTCACGAAATGTAAATAGGCCAAGCGGTAATAAAAAGTAAGTACGTTTTCGTGAAAATGTTCATCAAGTTGTACGAATCAAATATTCAAACAAGATTTCTTAGTTCACAACAATTTTTAGTGATTTTTTTACTCATATCAATGTTTTGACCACCATCGGTTGTCTTCATCTGCTAGTATGTTTGATCAGTGCCATAATCGTTTTCGTGCAAGTCATTTTTTATCCATGTTTTGTACCACTTCTTTTTTTACCCTTGTTTTGACAAAAACACATAGTCACCATGTGTCCTACATTCAATTCCTTTAAACTTGGCCTCCACTCAGAATATCTACTTGACCTTATAGTCAGACTGTCTAACTTGACCATTGCCTCAGAATGTCTGTCTGGCCATATAGTCAGACTGTCTAACTTGACCATTGCCTCAGAATGTCTGCCTGGCCATATACTCAGACTGTCTAACTTGACTATTGCCTCAGAATGTCTGCCTGGCCATATAGTCAGACTGTCTAACTTGACCATTGCCTCAGAATATCTACTTGACCTTATAGTCAGACTGTCTAACTTGACCATTGCCTCAGAATGTCTGTCTGGCGATATAGTCAGACTGTCTAACTTGACCATTGCCTCAGAATGTCTGTCTGGCCATATAGTCAGACTGTCTAACTTGACCATTGCCTCAGAATGTCTGCCTGGCCATATACTCAGACTGTCTAACTTGACTATTGCCTCAGAATGTCTGCCTGGCCATATAGTCAGACTGTCTAACTTGACCATTGCCTCAGAATGTCTGCCTAGCCATATAGTCTTGTGTCTATGCCAGGGGAAGTAAAAGATCCCGCACAGGGGGTAAATGTGTAACCTGTAGTGGACTCACTAATTCTAGAAAAGGACAACTCCTGCGTTAGCCCAAGTTTGGGCTGTTTGGAGGAAACCACCTAAGAACTAAGAGCCATATGACTAAGCGAGCTATTTGCAAACACTGCAGACTTTTAAGATAACTCTTTCTACAATGTCTCATCATAAACTTCAACCCTATTTTACATATACAAAGTGGCAATTTGAGCACAAATCCACACTCTTCTAAAATCAAGAGGAAGCATGTTAAGTCTCCCGCATTCGGCGGGAGACTCCTGCAATTACAGGAAATCTCCCGATCTCCCGCAATTTCATTGAAACATAAGTGAAAATAAGTATCCGGCTTTTTCCGGTTTTCAGTCCACCCAAAACAAACAAATTGTATGTAATTTACCTTACTGGGTGCGGATAATTGGTTTATTTCTGGCTGGGCATTGTCTCAAGTGTTTTTCAGAGTCGCCTCACAATGAATAGCAATGCCAGTTAACTAATTGCAATCGAGTCCGAGACTGAGCTAATGCCGCCGGGCGCTCGCAGACAACGATTTGAACAATGACCTGAATTGGAATTATTTTAATCACGTCTTACTGTGATGACTGAACATTAAAAACAGTCTAATAAATACCTAAGTACAAGACCTACACCTTGCCTGTCACTGACATTGTATATCAGCTTTATAGAAACGCGGCGAGCTGCTTCGATACCATATTATCGCCCACTGTGTACGTTCCAGTCTTCTAGAACAAACTGCAATCCGTTTACATCTATACAAATAATGTCCATCCATACATCTACACTACATGTGCATGTTTGTAAATGTATGTACCTTTGCTAAGCGCTTTATTATTTGAGTACATTTGACATGTAAATGAAAAACATCCTTAACAGACGAAAACATGCTTATTTAAATATCTCCAGTCGGGCCTCTGTAACCAGCTCATGAAATAATGAATTCCATATTCAAGTTTTACATGTAAAGATTATGTTAGTTGTGTAACAAAATATCATGTAGACACTGCTGCTTTTCATGCTGGGGATTCTTTGCAACCTATGATACATATCAGAAGCTGAACAAATATGCCAATGTTAGGCCTATACCTAGAACACAAGAAGTAAATTACTGAACATTATAATATTTATTGTTCTATCACCAAGGCTAAGCCTTCTTTTTAATTCATGAGGGCCAAACAGCAACACATTATTTTTTATATGAGATTACCAGGGAATTTATTATATTATATTTGTGGTATTATGACTACCCCTAGATAGTGGTAATAAAACATTCTATGTTAATATTGAATACTGTTCATGGCTCGACGAATGGTTTTGCTCCAGAGTAAGTTAATTCATATATAAACATCTATGTCAATATCTTAATCAGTGGAATTTATTCCTTTTTGTATTATATTCTTTGCATTTATGGTTAAAAACCTAATTTACACATAATAGCCCTGTTTTCCAAGAGCCTCCGATTTACGTATAAAATACCGTTTTCTCCGAGACCCTCCGATTTACGTATACATCTCCCACATTGGCATTTCCCAAACTTAACATGTATGAGGAAGTACATGACAAAACACCTATGTAGTCGTTGCGGAGGTGTTACTGCCAGTGTAGAGCATTCTTGTGTCACTCTTAAGGCCACAACAAATGTGCTGGTGTGTTACCACTGCCTTATATGATGATATCTGCAACAGCGGTCATAATTGTACCAAATAAACTCAGTCACATACTTACCTTGAGAATATCGATAGGTGTCAGCAATATTCTGGCGGTATCCAATGCCACATTGCCCTGCCCAAACACAACTGCTGTATCAGTGCCTGTCAGGTCCACTTTTAGCTGAAACAGAAGACAAATGCACATAACAAACTTAATTTTATCCCTGACAAAGTTTGTTAATTAATCAATAGATGAGCCTCAAGACAATAATATCCTGTTAAATTAATAAGATGTACTGTTTTCAGACAGACAGTAAAGTATATTTGACCGATCAGAATTTTACAAGGCCTGTTGGCTTACAATGTGTAAGTAATTTCTGAAATCCAATACTAACTGGCATAAAAACAATCTGGCATGATAACAATCAAATAGCCATTTCATAGAATATGTAACAATATGTAAAATGTAGTTTTCATCTGTTTCAGTAAGAAATATAATAAACAATGTGTATATAACACAATGAGCAGAGGGATGAGGAATGGACACAATGCTTAGTTTTTTTTGTAATAGTCCATTTTCTTTAAATGTGTCTTAACACACAGATTGGTTTAAATCTGCTGCCCCAAGTTCAGTGATTTCTGTATAGGTTTCTATTTTATAAGATCAACATTTGAAATTACACTGAAATACATGAGTAATGTAACTGGATAGTGCTAGAGTACATCAGCTGGAGGCCAGCAGGAGTGGCTGCTTGGAGGGTGGCATGTGGGATAGAACATTGAAGAAAGATCAAAAGGGGAAAGTGTATATGACTTAGGAAAACTGGAACTGATGGAGGGTGGAGAGGCTAATTGTAGGCTAATGAAGGGATTGAGAGAACATACTGGAATGAAGAAGACCATGGAAATTAAATTAGTTTGGACGAGGCTGAAACGTGCAAAACACGAGTGAGACTTACAGAAGGACATGGTAAAGAGGGTAGAGTGTTGGAAGAGATGGGGAGAGAGAATGAGGAAGAGAGTAGGGTAGAGATGGGAGAGAGAGTGAAGAAGAGAGGGGGTAGAGACAAGGGAGAGAAAGAAGAGAGGGGTAGAGATGGGGGAGAGAGTGAGAAAGAAGAGAGGGGTAGAGATGGGGGAGAGAGTGAGAAAGAAGAGAGGGGTAGAGATGGGGGAGAGAGTGAGGAAGAGAGGGGGTATAGATGGGGGAGAGAGAGAGAGAAGACAGGGGGTAGAGATGGGGGAGAGAGTGAGGAAGAGAGGGGGTATAGATGGGGGAGAGAAGAGAAGAGAGGGGGTAGAGATGGGGGAGAGAGTGAGAAATAGAGAGGGGGTAGAGATGGGGGAGAGAGTGAGGAAGAGAGAGGGGGCATAGATGGGCGAGAGAGAGAAAGAAGAGAGGGGGTAGAGATGGGGAGAGAGTGAGGAAGAGAGAGGGGGTAGAGATGGGGGAGAGTGAGGAAGAGAGAGGGGGTAGAGATGGGGAGAGAGAGAAAGAACAGGAGTAGAGATGGGGTGAGGGAGTAAGGAAGAGAGAGAGGGGTAGAGATGGGGGAGAGAAAGAAGAGAGGGGATAGAGATGGGGAGAGAGTGAGGAAGAGAGGGGGAGAGAGAGTGAGGAAGAGAGGGGGAGAGAGAGTGAGGAAGAGAGGGGGCAGAGATGGGAGAGTGAAGAAGAGAGGGGGTAGAGATGAGGGAGAGAAAGAAGAGGGGGTAGAGATGGGGGAGAGAAAGAAAGAAGAGAGGTGTAGAGATGGGAGTGAGAGAGTAAGGAAGAGAGGGGGTAGAGATGGGGGAGAGAAAGAAGAGATGGGGTAGGAGAGTGAGGAAGAGAGGCAGAGATAGAGTGAGGAAGAGAGGGGGAGATAGAGTGAGGAAGAGAGGGGGAGAAAGAGTGAGGAAGAGAGGCAGAGATAGAGTGAGGAAGAGAGGGGGAGATAGAGTGAGGAAGAGAGGGGGAGATAGAGTGAGGAAGAGAGGCAGAGATAGAGTGAGGAAGAGAGGCAGAGATAGAGTGAGGAAGAGAGGGGGAGATAGAGTGAGGAAGAGAGGGGGAGAGAGTGAGGAAGAGAGGGGGTAGAGATGAGAGAGAGAGAGTGAAGAAGGGAGGGGGTAGAGATGAGGGAGAGGAAGAAGAGGAGTAGAGATGGGGGAGAGTGTGAGGAAGAGAGTGGGAAGATATGGGGGAGAGAAAGAAGAGAGGGGGTAGAGATGTGGGAGAGTGTGAGGAAGAGAGGTGGTAGAGATGGGGGAGAGAGTGAGGAAGAGAGGGGGTAGATATGGGGGAGAGAAAGAAGAGAGGGGGTAGAGATGGGGGAGAGAGTGAGGAAGAGAGTGGGTAGATATGGGGGAGAGAAAGAAGAGAGGGGTAGAGATGTGGGAGAGTGTGAGGAAGAGAGGGGGTAGAGATGGGGGAGAGAGTGAGGAAGAGAGGGGGTAGAGAAAGAAGAGAGGGGGTAGAGATGTGGGAGAGTGTGAGGAAGAGAGGGGGTAGAGATGGGGGAGAGAGTGAGGAAGAGAGGGGGTAGAGATGGGGGAGGGAGAAAGAAGACGGGGGTAGAGATGGGGGAGAGGCGGAGAAAGAAGAGAGGAGTAGAGATGGGGACAGAGAGTGAAGAAGAGAGGGGGTAGAGATGGAGAAGGAGAGGGGGAAGGAGGCAGTGAGCCAGTGAGAGGGGGGACAACAAGAGGGGGGAGATGAAGATATTGAGAAAGACAGACAAGAGAAAGGGGGGCAGGGAGAACGGAGAAAGTAAAAGGGAGATAGGCAGCAATAAAGGAAGAGAGAGGGAGAGTGGATCCACTGCAGTATTAATGCAATGTCCAGGGGATCAAACTTACATCGTTGCACTGAGGCAGTCCATTGTACCATCCAACAAATGACCTTGCTGACAGCACGTTTCCTAGATCCTGGCTCAAGACATGTACAACAGTGACAGTAGGTACAGACAGACACACTCTACATTCTGGGAGTTGCTCATACAATCACATTTCACAATCTGAACAAGCTTCGTACACTGTGCTTGCGCAGCTTGTCTGAGAGTATAAGTAAATGGGAATAAAGACACTCAAGTAGACGTAATTTAAGCAGTCTTCAGAACAGAATCTGTTTGCCATTTCACTCACTATGTGGACACTGACACACAGACAGATGCCTTGTGATCATCAAGATACATGGAAATAGGGTGGAGAAAAAAATTGCTTCTTATCTTCATATGAATTGTATATTTGGAAAATGTACACACAAATATTTAATACTTTGTTACATCGTGTGTGTGTGCGTGTATGCGTGCGTGGGTGAGTGAGTCAGTGTGTGTTATATGTATAGGTCAAATAAATTGATTCTTAAGTTCTAAGTAATACTTCTGTAAAAATGGATGCTTGTTTATTAGGCATTGTAAGGTCATAGGGAATGATATATAATTGTACTTTGAGCCTTACAGCTAAAACTTATATTCTATTAGATTCAGAAAAGTACACATAATACTTCTTTAAAAAAGTACATGTAAAAAGTTGTATTCTTTTAGTCAAGTCAAGTCAAGTGAAACGAAACATTCTACTCTACAAAAGCAAAAAAGTACTCCGATACATATGGACTGTTTTGTAAGAAATTAACTTACTTTGGAGCATAGTATTTAAAACATACAATGTTTTTACCAAACATCAATGGATCTTGGTCACATATTGGTGTCATTTAACTCAGGTTTTGGTGGGATA
Organism: Ridgeia piscesae; assembly: GCA_025642075.2. Taxonomy (NCBI): domain Eukaryota; kingdom Metazoa; phylum Annelida; class Polychaeta; order Sabellida; family Siboglinidae; genus Ridgeia; species Ridgeia piscesae. The sequence goes on from JAODUO010000007.1 coordinate 690,621, forward strand.
ATTTGGCTGTAGCTGGCTAATAGGTGGTATCCCTGGTCTCTGTTCATGGTAGGGGCTCTCTGTGTGATCATCCTCGCAAGCCAGGGGTCATTACGCTGTGCTACTGCACCCTTGGCTGATCATCTCCGCAAACTGTGGAAGTAAAATTCTAGCAACTGACTTCGCAAGTTGCTACTGCGACAGCCGTGGGAACAGCGCAAATACCTGCCCCAAATTGATGACGGATACATGACTGGTGGGTATCACAAGAAAATGACCAATTTGCATCCTAAACATTGCTTGTGGCTAAAATCACCCAAAATCATACCAGATGACCAGTGGCCGATCACACTTTTTGTGGGTGATTTCACTGGCTGACGTAAAAAGTACAGTTTTTCAAATGGATGTGCCAGGGGTGATGAAAGCTAGTACTGACCTAATCAGCCACAACAACATGTTGGGCCTATCATATACAGCAGAGTTACTGGAACAACTTGTTTATATATTTACAATCATTGGGGCACTGGGTGTGCACATGCACCAGGAATGGGACACTCAGTCTCACTCTACGGATAACACCATGGTCTTTGCACAAGAATAAAATTGACACAAGAGGAAGGTGAAGGAGGCCATGCACGGTGCTCAAACAGAGAGCCACTACACGTACCATGAAGAGAGACCAGGGACACCACCTGCCCACCATCCATAGCCAAATTATCCCACCAAAATTTGAGTCAAATCACATGACACTATTGCATGGCCAAGATCACACATTTCAAATATTAACAAAACTACTTTATTACATATCAGAATAGTTGTAGTTATAGAGTTGTTCAAGTTAATTATCTTATTAACCAAAACAATGCAGAAGTAATGAAATAGTCATGCAAAAATAGTCACGCAATTAAGAAAGTGTCTTTTGACAGAACAACATGAATGGCAGACAATTGGGACAGTGGTTGGAAATGAGAGAGTACTTACTTCTCCAGGGATTCCGAAGCGTTTGTCTGCATCTGCACCATATGCCTGCAGTTGAATTATACAACAAGTTTAGCTATCAGTATATGCTTGCATTTGAAACAAACACTCCCACACATAAATGCTGTGTATCGTTTTTGCATGTTTAATTTAAACGTTAATTTACTGGCAGTACATTTACAACTAAGTTGCATCACTTGCATGGAATTCAATTATCTTTAAGTCCACGACTTGCAATATTTGGAAATGAAGTAAAAATGGCCACAAGAGTGATTTGGACTGTATATAGTGAGTTTGGAATCATGAATGAAATGTGTTTTGGTGAATCAGAGTCATGGCCTAACCTTTTCACCATATAATAACTAAATTGGCATTTTATCTGGTTATCCATAAGAGACACAGCCAAATTGTGTGAATGCAGCAACAGGATTGGTCATTAGTGGTTTTTAGTCAAGGTGGAGTTATTTACTTCCAATCCATCTAGCCAGCCCAGTGAATAGAATGCAGATGATATCAATAAAGTGTATGACATTTCATTCCAAAGTTTTTCAGAAAATCAATTGTATATGTTTGTCACATACAAGTGACAATATACCACAATCACACCATTTAAAGACAACTAAAAAAGTATAAAAATGAACTTACTTTTATTTACAGAAAATCAATAGTTTTGAAGGTATAGCTTAATTAAAAACTGCAGAAGCAGCATGCCACAGATGGAATTGCAATTAGCTATGCTTTCCAGGCATGCCGCTTGGCCTTTATTGAATGGCAGGGGGGTTACTGGCAGGTCACCTAGCCTCCAGAGTTGGGGCAGTAAGAATACACAATGCATTGTTTACCAGCCTGTCCAGGCAGACATAGGCAAAACGTAAACATGTAGCTTATCGGGAGGCTCTGATGTGCCCATAGAAACATTCAATCAAATACAAATTTCTTGTGTACTACCTACATACACCTATGCAAAATTTGAGATAAAGCTACCTAAGAGTTCGGTTTCTGAGATATGGAAGCTAACAGCGCACAGCACACAAAAAGTGATGCCATAAAGAAATCCATTGGACCTTAGGCCGAACGCACTAAAAGTTGCATTTTGGGTGGCACTAGGAAAAGAATTGTACCTGCAGACATTTGTGCTGGACATATAGATTTATAAGTATGACTGAAGCAACATAACAATTTGAATGGTCTTTATCAATAAATACCAGCCAATAAGTTACCTCCTGCCTATCACCTTGGTACACTCTCATCTCGATATTACAACGTACGTAATAAGGGAAAACAAGTTTGGGAAAGAAATTTTTTCACTTCCCATTTTTATCAACGTGGTCCACTTTTCATTATTGCTCACAGGCATCCTATAATTGTTTTCCTTTAGATTCAATTACATAATTATAACAGTTCTTCAACATTTGAAAGGTATATTTCTTGAATGGTTATATATATATAAAAAACAGCAAAATCATACAGTAAAATAAGCTTTCAAGAGCTTTAAAAATTGCTAGAACTTACTAGAACAACAGCTGTGTAAGACTGTCTCAACTGCTCAATGGAGATGTCCTGACCTACATTCACGTTGCCAAGAAAACTACACCGCTTGTTCATGGCTGTCTGCGTGAAGGTATTTATCACATTCTGAAACAGGAAAAATGTGAATTGTAATCAAAGAAACATATTTCTACTACAATGTTGAAGACCACAGGCATTCTCCAAAACACACTGTATGAACAGAAACATATTGTTTAGAGGCTATTTTCTAAATGAGATCATTCTTTAAACTGTTATTACAACTGCCTGTATGAAATAAACAACTGTCTGTATGAAATAAACCAATTGTTACTATAAGGAATAACACAGAAACAAAAGTATAATTAGAAGATGTTAGACAACCCAACTTGCTCTCAGGGTATGTGAAGTGGTATGTAAAAGGGAAACAAAAGTTAAGTCGTCTTGGACGGCGTGAACTGTGCATGTGTATTATTATCTGTTACTTTCTGACCTAACCACGAAAACGACCGCCAACAGCCGCCAAACTTCTCCTCACATTTCTTACATATATATACATACACTACATTACAAAAAAACCACTTGTATTCCTTTAACGACTAAAATTCACAAAGAAATGCGCAAATCATGACGGATGGCAACTCGACAACTTCAACTACTGTAAACTCGCTATTATAAGTTAGCTTTACTCAAAATACTGCTAGATGGCACGTTTGTGAGTGCGAATGTTTATAAACCTTACTGCATTCGCACACGCAAATTAGTTTAATTAATTATAAATAATATAATAATAATTAGCAGCATCACTATGGTCTGCAGAACATTTTAAACAGCAAACAAAGGCAACGCTTTGGTGATATGGGCCTAACAGAGTTGATAAAAAGTAACAATTTAATAAAAAAATATATAATTTTAATAGTTTATTTTATATAGCGCCAAATCCATAACTGTTTGTGGCACTTCACAACATACTGTTATTAAAGTATATGCAATAAGAAGAATGCTACCCACAGGTAATATTTATTTAAAAATTTAAAGTGTCTGCATAATTATCTAAAATTGCCTATTAGTCATAAAAGAGGTATGGAAATTACGTGTTTTTCAATGATAACACCTCATTTATTTTTAAAATATTTCTATAAACATCCCGCGTGTACTGCGAGCATGCAAGCTTATATTACATAAGCGATGTTTTAACAATAATAACTAAAATAGTAACATATTAATATTTTTAATTGCACCAAAACCTTCTTTTTCTACCATCATATATTTCCCATATATTCATATTCCTGTTAAAAAATTTGTGATTTATTGTTCCGATAATTAATAAAGTGTCTTGTCCAAAAATTATTATTATTACATATCTGGTGGTGGAAATATCATTCATAGGTAGAACAAATAGCTTCAGTAATATTTTCTTATTCATAATGGTTGTGTACCCCGGTATGTGCTGAATGAAAATTATTGTTACGTCGTATTTATTTTACTATTTTAATTAATTATTACTATTAACCATACCTTTACATTCATTTATCACAACTGTTGTTATGGAATTTGTATGTTTATTTATGATTGATAGGTCACTTTTAATTATATAGACATGTATTTTAATTATTTATTTTTAAATATTATCTGTGGGTAGTTTTCTCTTTATTGTATTTTTTAATAGCATTATGTTGTGAAGCGCTACAAACAATTATGGATGTGGCGCTATATAAATAAAATATTATTATATTATAATAAAACTTATAATTTCCTGCAAATCATAGTGATAATATTTTTTTATTATAATATTATTTATAAGTAATTAAACTATTTTGTGCGTGCGAATGCATTAAGTAACATTTATAAATATTCGCACGCAGAAACGTGCAGTCTAGCGGTATTTTGTGTAAAGCTAACTGTTTATAGTGATTTTACGGTACTGCTGGGCAGCTGAAGAAGTTGTAGTACTCAAGAACTGCGCATTTGTTTTGTGAATTTTCTTCGTTAGAGGAATGCAAGAGATTATATTTTATAACATAATGTATGCATATGTATGTAAGATATGTGAGGAGAAGTTTGGCGGCTGTTGGTGGTCATTTTCGTGGTTAGGTCAATCAGTTCTACTCGATTCAAAGGTTAACAAGAAGACATCTTACTGATACTGTCTTTCACTGTACCATTACTACAAGCGTATGAGGAACAGTGTGGCATACTGCTGTCGCAATTTGGTTGTAAATCAACGTAAGGCACTTTTAACGAACCGCTTGGCTCTCTGTTATGACAGCTGAACCAACAGTGCACGTGACGTATTACTTTTCCGAAATGCAGATAGAAACTGGATTTTGATAGGTTGTATCGAACAAGATGGGCATGTTCATGCTGTCGATGATTTAGCCAGATTTACCCACTTTAACACCACTTTCTGAGGAAACTACTAATGCGAAAAATTTGATTGTAGATGCAAATGGTTAGTTTGTGTAAACTGTTTTAGGTGCATAACACCAAACTGTTGCCTTTTTTCCCCTTTAATTATGAACACCTATCGGTCTATGAGAGAACCTACCTTGCTCTCAGGGTGTGGGAAGTGGTGTGTTAGTTATGAGCACCTACCTGTTTATGAGAGAACCTACCTTGCTCTCAGGGTGTGGGAAGTGGTGTGTTTGTTATGAGCACCTATCAGTGTGTGAGATAACCTACCTTGTTCTCAGGGTGTGTGAAGTGGTGTGTTTGTTATGAGCATCTATCGGTCTATGAGAGAACCTACCTTGCTCTCAGGGTGTGTGAAGTGGTGTGTTAGTTATGAGCACCTATCAGTGTGTGAGATAACCTACCTTGTTCTCAGGGTGTGTGAAGTGGTGTGTTTGTTATGAGCATCTATCAGTGTGTGAGAGAACCTACCTTTCTCTCAGGGTGTGTGAAGTGGTGTGTTAGTTATGAGCACCTATCAGTGTGTGAGAGAACCTACCTTTCTCTCAGGGTGTGTGAAGTGGTGTGTTTGTTATGAGCACCTATCAGTGTGTGAGATAACCTACCTTGTTCTCAGGGTGTGTGAAGTGGTGTGTTTGTTATGAGCACCTATCAGTGTGTGAGAGAACCTACCTTGCTCTCAGGGTGTGTGAAGTGGTGTGTTAGTTATGAGCACCTATCAGTGTGTGAGAGAACCTACCTTGTTCTCAGGGTGTGGGAAGTGGTGTGTTAGTTATGAGCACCTATCAGTGTGTGAGAGAACCTACCTTTCTCTCAGGATGTGTGAAGTGGTGTGTTAGTTATGAGCACCTATCAGTGTGTGAGAGAACCTACCTTGCTCTCAGGGTGTGGGAAGTGGTGTGTTTGTTATGAGCACCTATCAGTGTGTGAGAGAACCTACCTTCTCTCAGGGTGTGTGAAGTGGTGTGTTAGTTATGAGCACCTATCAGTGTGTGAGAGAACCTACCTTGTTCTCAGGGTGTGGGAAGTGGTGTGTTAGTTATGAGCACCTATCAGTGTGTGAGAGAACCTACCTTTCTCTCAGGGTGTGTGAAGTGGTGTTAGTTATGAGCACCTATCAGTCTATGAGAGAACCTACCTTGTTCTCAGAGTGTGGGAAGTGGTGTGTTTGTTATGAGCACCTATCAGTGTGTGAGAGAACCTACCTTTCTCTCAGGGTGTGTGAAGTGGTGTGTTAGTTATGAGCACCTATCAGTGTGTGAGAGAACCTACCTTGCTCTCAGGGTGTGTGAAGTGGTGTGTTAGTTATGAGCACCTATCAGTGTGTGAGAGAACCTACCTTGTTCTCAGGGTGTGTGAAGTGGTGTGTTTGTTATGAGCACTATCAGTGTGTGAGAGAACCTACCTTTCTCTCAGGGTGTGAAGTGGTGTGTAGTTATGAGCACCTATCAGTTTGTGAGATAACCTACCTTTCTCTCAGAGTGTGGGAAGTGGTGTGTTTGTTATGAGCACCTATCAGTGTGTGAGAGAACCTACCTTTCTCTCAGGGTGTGTGAAGTTGTTTATTTGAGCATCTATCAGTGTGTGAGAGAACCTACCTTTCTCTCAGGGTGTGTGAAGTGGTGTGTTAGTTATGAGCACCTATCAGTGTGTGAGAAACCTACCTTTTCTCAGGGTGTGTGAAGTGGTGTGTTTGTTATGAGCATCTATCAGTGTGTGAGAGAACCTACCTTTCTCTCAGGGTGTGTGAAGTGGTGTGTTAGTTATGAGCACCTATCAGTGTGTGAGATAACCTACCTTTCTCTCAGGGTGTGGGAAGTGGTGTGTTTGTTATGAGCACCTATCAGTGTGTGAGAGAACCTACCTTTCTCTCAGGATGTGTGAAGTGGTGTGTTAGTTATGAGCACCTATCAGTGTGTGAGATAACCTACCTTGTTCTCAGGGTGTGTGAAGTGGTGTGTTTGTTATGAGCACCTATCAGTGTGTGAGAGAACCTACCTTGTTCTCAGGGTGTGGGAAGTGGTGTGTTAGTTATGAGCACCTATCAGTGTGTGAGAGAACCTACCTTGTTATCAGGGTGTGGGAAGTGGTGTGTTAGTTATGAGCACCTATCAGTGTGTGAGAGAACCTACCTTTCTCTCAGGATGTGTGAAGTGGTGTGTTAGTTATGAGCACCTATCAGTGTGTGAGAGAACCTACCTTGTTCTCAGGGTGTGGGAAGTGGTGTGTTTGTTATGAGCACCTATCAGTGTGTGAGAGAACCTACCTTTCTCTCAGGGTGTGTGAAGTGGTGTGTTAGTTATGAGCACCTATCAGTGTGTGAGAGAACCTACCTTGTTCTCAGGGTGTGGGAAGTGGTGTGTTAGTTATGAGCACCTATCAGTGTGTGAGAGAACCTACCTTTCTCTCAGGGTGTGTGAAGTGGTGTTAGTTATGAGCACCTATCAGTCTATGAGAGAACCTACCTTGTTCTCAGAGTGTGGGAAGTGGTGTGTTTGTTATGAGCATCTATCAGTGTGTGAGAGAACCTACCTTGTTCTCAGGGTGTGTGAAGTGGTGTGTTAGTTATGAGCACCTATCAGTGTGTGACATAACCTACCTTGTTCTCAGGGTGTTTGTGAAGTGGTGTGTTTGTTATGAGCATCTATCGGTCTATGAGAGAACGTACCTTGCTCTCAGGGTGTGGGAAGTGGTGTGTTTGTTATGAGCACCTATCGGTCTATGAGAGAACGTACCTTGCTCTCAGGGTGTGGGAAGTGGTGTGTTAGTTATGAGCACCTATCAGTCTTTGAGAGAACCTACCTTTCTCTCAGGGTGTGTGAAGTGGTGTGTTAGTTATGAGCACCTATCAGTGTGTGAGATAACCTACCTTGTTCTCAGGGTGTGAAGTGGTGTGTTAGTTATGAGCACCTATCAGTGTGTGAGAGAACCTACCTTGTTCTCAGGGTGTTTGTGAAGTGGTGTGTTAGTTATGAGCAGCTATCAGTCTGTGACAGAACCTACTTTGACTTTAGGTTGATCCGATGATTGGTGCCTTAATGATGAGTAGCTAATTAGTTATCAGTCTGAACCTACCTTGACCTCAGTATGATTTGGTGATTGGTGCCTACCTTGACCTCAGGATGATCAGGTGCCACTCCAAATCTGACGAGACCAAATGGGACAGGCAGTTTTTCGAAGACATCAACAGTGGCTGTGGGATGTCCCTGAGGAATTTGTAAATACACGCTGTACAGATTTCTGTAATGCTGCAAGGGGCTCACTTGATCAAAAACAATATGTTAACGCAAAATAACAGGGCTACATTCATCATTATTATTTTAAATCAGTGCATAAATGAACAAATACAATTGATATAGTGGGAAGCTAATTATAATTAAACTAATGTACATATCAGTTCTTGAAATATATGCTGATCATTAATGCACGACACTCGTGAGAGGTGCAAATTATAGTGATTTTGCAATTAAATAAGCTCCCAAAACTTGTAGTAATTTTGGCTGAACAAAACAACCTGTCATCATTTGTACTGCCACCATAGTGGTCGTTTAACAACCTGTCATCATTTGTACTGCCACCATACTGGTCGTTTAACAACCTGTCATCATTTGTACTGCCACCATACTGGTAGTTTAACAACCTGTCATCATTTGTACTGCCACCATACTGGTCGTTTAACAACCTGTCATCATTTGTACTGCCACCATACTGGTCGTTTAACAACCTGTCATCATTTGTACTGCCACCATACTGGTCGTTTAACAACCTGTCATCATTTGTACTGCCACCATACTGGTAGTTTAACAACCTGTCATCATTTGTACTGCCACCATACTGGTCGTTTAACAACCTGTCATCATTTGTACTGCCACCATACTGGTAGTTTAACAACCTGTCATCATTTGTACTGCCACCATACTGGTAGTTTAACAACTCATCATGTTTGATTTAAGGAAAACTAACTAAATTACCCAGTGATGCTTAAGGAAAACGGCATTCACTTGTTTAAAAATTGTGTTACATTGTTTCAGCATGTCCCAGAAATAGTTCACATGCTCATAAGTATGACATAATGAAATGCTAATATGTGGCATGCAGAGCTGGTGCCTGTGTTAAGCAGTGACAAATTTCAAACGCCTATAATTTTTAAAATATGCAGAACCTTTCTGTCATCCAATGACATAATTGCATATAGCATAATTATCTTTACAACAAGGTAGTAAAACACAAAATTCTGCTTAAAGATACAAATTAATTGTTTTTTAATACTGAACCACCCATGTTCTCCCATCCCCCAGATAAATGTTGAAAACGTCTACATCACCAAACCATTCACCTGGGCCTGCTAGATCATATGCAAAATTTCCTACAAGAATTCGTTCAGACCTCACATGACTAGAATCCATAGCATTACTCATCACATGACCCACAGGTAGTCCAGACCTCACATGATGACATGAACAGCATCCACAGTGTGCATCACCACATGACCCACAGATTGTGCAACCTCACGACTAGAACCTATGGCAAGTCACCACATGACCCACAGATTGTGCAACCTCACATGACTAGAACCTATGGCAAGTCACCACATGACCCACAGATTGTGCAACCTCACATGACTAGAACCTATGGCAAGTCACCACATGACCCACAGATTGTGCAACGTCACATGACTAGAACCTATGGCAAGTCACCACATGACCCACAAATTGTACAAACCTCACATAACTAGAACCCTCAATACGAGTCACCACACGACCAACAGTCCATGTCATGCAACGTCACATGACTAGAACCTATGGCAAGTCACCACATGACCCACAGCTTGTGCAACGTCACATGACTAGAACCTATGGCAAATCACCACATGACCCACAGATTGTGCAACGTCACATGACTAAAACCTACGGCAAGTCACCACATGACCCACAGATTGTGCAACGTCACATGACTAGAACCTATGGCAAGTCACCACATGACCCACAGATTGTGCAACGTCACATGACTAGAACCTATGGCAAGTCACCACATGACCCACAGATTGTGCAACCTCACATGACTAGAACCTATGGTAAGTCACCACATGACCCACAGATTGTGCAACCTCACATGACTAGAACCTATGGCAAGTCACCACATGACCCACAGATTGTGCAACGTCACATGACTAGAACCTATGGCAAGTCACCCCATGACCCACAGATTGTGCAACCTCACATGACTAGAACCTATGGCAAGTCACCACATGACCCACAGATTGTGCAACCTCACATGACTAGAACCTATGGCAAGTCACCACATGACCCACAGATTGTGCAACCTCACATGACTAGAACCTATGGCAAGTCACCACATGACCCACAGATTGTGCAACCTCACATGACTAGAACCTATGGCAAGTCATCACATGACCCACAGATTGTGCAACCTCACATGACTAGAACCTATGGCAAGTCACCACATGACCCACAGATTGTGCAACCTCACATGACTAGAACCTATGGCAAGTCACCACATGACCCACAGATTGTGCAACGTCACATGACTAGAACCTATGGCAAGTCACCACATGACCCATAGATTGTGCAACCTCACATGACTAGAACCTACGGCAAGTCACCACATGACCCACAGATTGTGCAACGTCACATGACTAGAACCTACGGCAAGTCATATGACCGAGATGCAGAGCTCACATGATTAGAACCGACAACATGAGTCACCACATGATACAAGTTTTCACTGTACCAACTCTGCCTGCTGAGCAACAGGCAGAGCACGGTTTGGATCACTTGGTGACTGATGATGCTGCAGATGGCCCAAGTTTGCTACTGCAGCTAACACTGACTTTACATGTAGTGACCATCTGTGTCAATATTCAAAACACCTAACACATTGCAAAGAGCTTATCGGATGGGTGGATGAAGGCTGCTATTGGGTGCAATTTTATAACAATTTTGAATATTTAATGTCAACAACACATTTATGATCATATTTATGTAAGAATTACCAATCTGGGTCAGTTATCTGCCTGTCTTCATGATGGGCAGGTGAGTTTCTGGGTAAGCACCTGGACCACCAGCTTAATGTAAAGTACATACCTTGAGGATGTGCTGTGCTGTGTAGAAGCCACCAGGTCCACCTCCTACGACAGCCACGTGTGGATGGCTTGAACCAGCTGAATAGCATCGCTTCTGGGCCAAACACATACACCACTTTGTGTGTCTGGCTAACATGGTGAATTGTTCTGTAAACAGTACAAACATCATTGTGACGACAACACAGTCAACTCTCTCCAGTAGAACATACAAACATGTTAATGTTTCAACAAACCCTCCTATAAACACAGCATATGTGTTCATGTCATGCCAACATGTCATGTTGAACACAGGACATGTGTTAGTGTCCTGGTGAATTTTCTCCTGCGGAACACATCAAACACATTAGTGTCCTCACTGTCCTGTCAACAAGATAAATTCTCTCCTGATAGTATCATGTCAACATGATGAACCTCTCTCCTGTAGAACAATGCAAACATTAGTGTTGTATCACATGGTAAACTCTCTCCTGCAAAATATAGCTAATATATTAGTAAACATTCTCATGTAGAACACAGCAAATGTTATTGTCATCCCAACCCAGCAAATTATTTTCAGTAGAACACACAAACATAACAGTGTCATTCATCACTGTCATGCTAACATGCTGAATACAACAAATGTGTTTGAATCATGCATGCCAACAGGATGATCAATCTTCTGTGGCACACAGCAAACATGACAGTGCCCTGCCAACACAGTGAACTCAAACCTGGTCCTATAGAGTACAACAAACATGTTAGTGTCAGGCAAACATAACACACTTTTGCCAGCAGGACCCATGCACACACGATAGTGTCATGCCAACATGATGAACTCTGTCCAGTAGAACACAGCAAACATGCTAGTGTCATGCCAACATAGTGAATTCTCTCCTGTAAACAAAGCAAACATGATAGTATCATGTCAACATGGTGAACTCTCCTGTAGAATCAATGAACATTTAGCACATAGTTACATCTTACACAGGTGCGGGTATCTGTTTATAACACTTGATTCTGTGTAGTGCGATGACAGCAGATCCAGTTAAACTGACACAAGCATACAAGTGGTGACTGTAGAGGATAGACTGTAATCCATGGATGTGATGCCTGGACAGACACCTGCCAGCAAGACAATTAACTACAACTACCTAACACTGCCCCCTACTGTTAGCATGCTGCAATAGGATTTGTATTCATTCAACAGCTAATTTATTGTTGAAATTTAGCAAACAATTAGGAATTTGGCAAGAAACAAACTTTAGGCAAGTTGAGCACATAGATGTGTGGCCTATTGTTTCTTTTGGTTTGAAAAGACAATCTTTTATGAATCTAAGGATATAGTTGTGCTAAACATGTGGGGAATTGTGTCTCTGTAGTTAGAGTATCAGATCCTACCTACTTGGGCCAGAGAAAGTATGATTCCACACAGAAGGGGCTGGAAGGGAGAGAATAGGAGGAGCGACCATGTAGTAGATCAACTGATAAGTCTGTTTATGACAATGCTACATAGATGAGAGATGCTCACCAAGATTATTGACTTGACCACCCACTGAGCTACCACACCATTCTAATCCCCACATGTCGCATATAGTAGCGCATGATGAACTGTGAAATAGCATTATGCATGGCGGATTACTAGTTACCTCAGTGTATCTGATCAACATCCAGGTATCTTGGGAGCAGATCAATATTCCCAATGAAAGGATTAAAGAAAAGAAATATTTACACAAAATTCTCTTCTAAGTACCTTCTACCATGTCTACTTGAAATCGTCATTCAATAAAACCAGGCAGATTTCAATTCAGTTTGGAATTTCCATGCCTAAGGTAAAGGTATCACCTCTCCACCAAATACACCTTGCACAAGTCAAAACCCTTCGTTAATGTTAGCACTTTTCTGTAGATATCACCACTCACCATTCCATTTTGCCACCTTCTATCACCATATTCCCATACATCACTACTCTGTCCTAGTGTCACCACCAACTTATATAATATATATATATTATATATATATATATATATATATATATATATATATATATATATATATATATATATACCACCCTCCACATGCACCATCACCGCAGTATCACCATCACCCCAGTGTCACCATCACCCCAGTGTCACCACCCTTCTGCAGATGTAATCAGATATTATTCTACTGCATCTAAATCCTTGGAAACCAAGCTCAGAGGCACACAATGGTTGATCAATCTCAGGGTCAACAAACACTCCAGTTGTCAACAGTTGACTGCTACGCCACTGAGTGGATAGACAAGTTTATAAGGGTGTTTTTAAATGAGGGTGGAATTTGGCAATATTTTCAACTGAACTAATACAAATATGAAACATATTCCAAAGAGAAGGTGCAGCTGCCTGAAAAGCCCTAGTCCCCACCTCACAGTGGTACTTACCCAAGGGACAAATATTAAATCAGAACTAAATGATAAAAGCTGGAAAGGTTTTCTTACAAGAATAAGCAATGTAGGTAAATACGATGGTTGAAAGTGCCTGGGTTGTGCCAGTACAGACGATACAATGTGAGAGAGCCAGCCGGCGCTCCTTCAGGAGTACAGACGATACAGTGTGAGACAGCCAGCCGGCGCTCCTTCAGGAGTACAGACGATACAGTGTGAGACAGCCAGCCGGCGCTCCTTCAGGAGTACAGACGATACAGTGTGAGACAGCCAGCCGGCGCTCCTTCAGGAGTACAGACGATACAGTGTGAGACAGCCAGCCGGCGCTCCTTCAGAAGTACAGACGATACAGTGTGAGACAGCCAGCCGGCGCTCCTTCAGGAGTACAGACGATACAGTGTGAGACAGCCAGCCGGCGCTCCTTCAGGAGTACAGACGATACAGTGTGAGACAGCCAGCCGGCGCTCCTTCAGGAGTACAGACGATACAGTGTGAGACAGCCAGCCGGCGCTCCTTCAGGAGTACAGACGATACAGTGTGAGAAGCCAGCCGGCGCTCCTAGGAGTACAGACGAACATGTGAGACAGCCAGCCGGCGCTCTTCAGAGTACAGACGTACAGTGAGACAGCCAGCCGGCGCTCCTTCAGGAGTACAGACGATACAGTGTGAGACAGCCAGCCGGCGCTCCTTTAGGAGTACAGACGATACAGTGTGAGACAGCCAGCCGGCGCTCCTTCAGGAGTACAGACGATACAGTGTGAGACAGCCAGCCGGCGCTCCTTCAGGAGTACAGACGATACAGTGTGAGACAGCCAGCCGGCGCTCCTTCAGGAGTACAGACGATACAGTGTGAGACAGCCAGCCGGCGCTCCTTTAGGAGTACAGACGATACAGTGTGAGAAGCCAGCCGGCGCTCCTTCAGGAGTACAGACGAACATGTGAGACAGCCAGCCGGCGCTCTTCAGGAGTACAGACGTACAGTGAAAAAAAGCAGACGCGGTCTTGGAGTACTTGACATACAGTTTGAGGCACATGTCAGAAAAAATTAATAAAGCCAATTCTATGATGGGGATAATTCGACACACTTTTGAATATCTATATGACAAGTGTTTTTCTACAGTTTTTAAGTCTCTTGTCCGACCACATATCGAGCATGCAAACCAGGTATGGAGTCCATATCTAATGAAGCACATAACAGCACTTGAAAATTTTCAGCGTCAAGCAACTAAATTAATTCCTGGATATAAAGAACTTGATTACAAAGAACGCCTAAAAAGATTAAACCTACCAACTCTTTCATACCGTCGTCTTAGGGGAGATACGATAGAAATTTACAAAATATTAACTGGGAAATATGATTTATTTATTGCATTTAACGACATTTTAAGAAACTCTTCACAGTAATCATCACAGGAAAGTTAACGAACAGTTCGTGGCATTTATACTGATAATGCTTTGTTGTTTCGCTGGACATTGATGATTTTACATTTATTCCGCATGCGCAGAAAGGTCAACCAGAACGTTTTTAACGACCGGAAAACTGTAAGCGCCGTTTACAGTTTTCCGGTCATTACAGGAGGTTTCATACTGTCATATTGCTATTGCTGCCATTCAGCAACGCCGTTGTAGAGCGGGTCTTTTCGACGACGAATATCGCCAGTTTAGGGCATATATGTGATTAAGTAGAGGGCCATTTATGTGGTTAATTTTGTGACATTATGATGTACACCATGTCTATTTATAAACAAGCATTTATAGTTCGCCGTTCTTCAAGGACCATAATAGAAATAAGTGCGTGCACTTTTTGTGTTATCCGAATATTTAAATGTACCTTGTATTTATATATTATGCATATGTGTACAATGTTTTACATTTTATATTAAATAAATCAATCAATCAAAAGTAGAACAGTAGGTGGCGCTCAACGTACTGCAAGGAATGATGGAAACATCCACTCATCATTAGGTAAATACTTTGTGCATGACGTACTTGAAATACATTTCCCTCTTTATCGGTAGGGGTGTGTCACTGGCAACATTTAAAATGTATAATTTTATAATGATTTGGGGGGATTTTTGGGCTAGTCTTGGGCTTCGAGGGCCATTGGCATTGGGCTAGAAATATATTTTTGACCTGGCAACACTGGTCAGGGTGCTTGTCGTCTCAGACAGTGCCAGTAGTTTTTACGTGTCAAATTGAGACGGGGTCGACATTAACGTAATCTACGAGTGATTGAAACTGCCCAGTATTGAGCCTGGTTTTTACACTAGTCCAAAATGTCCAATATTATAATACCGTAGACGTAGACAGTACGTGCCTGCCCGGTTATTTTCGTCAATCAACTGGTCTCAAGTCAATTCAATGTCGAAATACGCCCGCAGGTGTGCTAACCACTACAGTTTTGCGAGCCCAGAGTAACTACATTATTTCAGCATGTCATACCGTTAATCGTCTGTCACATATAAAGGCGTTTCTCTGAAGTTGGTGGCAACAACAACGTTGAAGTACCTGCAAAGCAGTCCCACGCGACAGCAACTATTTTAAGCTCCGCCCCTTTATGTGACTTGTTTTTGAAACGGATCTCCTTTCTAACCTATATTAATACGCGAACTAGCGTTAAATAAACAAATACAGTTTTGTAGAAAACTGCGTTGCTTTTTAACTAGCTATTGCTCCAGGGTAACATATCTTGCATCATGTATACGAAGCAGCAAGGCTACTAAAAAGTGTATGCGAAAACAACATTTGTTATTTCATTAGAAACAGGATCCACATCGTGATATGCCGGAAGCAGATTGGACTGTACCCCGCTATCGAGCCGGGATAGGAAGCAGGATAGTGGTCATCAGACATTATATTCTGGTTCGTTTTCCTTAAACAAGTGTCTGTCAGTTGTGTAGATATGCATATGTAACTGTGCATGTTAATCAGAAAAGGAAACCTCAAGAAGTCGATAGTTATTCGAGAAATAACCGAAACTGTAACGGCGCCTTGGCTTGTGTGACCCAATTTTTAGCCTTGGCCCGGGGAGTGACTTGGTCAGTGTCGGTGTCAGTGAGGTCTGGGCTGACCAGTGGCAGAGTTTATTTCAGCTTAAAAATTAAAAACAGTTATTTCTTCTTCCAGATACTGGACTGGGCCCTTTGGTTTTTGGACTTCACACAGCCCTTGAAGGGCGTTGAAAGTTCTACAAAACAGGGGGGGCGGTGTATACTTTTAAAACAAACGAAGTGTCTACGTAGACTACGGCGCGTACGTGAGCCGTATCTTAGACCCGTGGCGTAACCGTACGTGGCGATGTTTTCGACATACTTTTAAATCTGAGTGCTAAATATATGGCAGTAGAGCTTATGTATATATATAAAGTTTTTTATTTCAGAGAAGACGGATATATACAATATATAAACATGCATATGCGAGGAAACTCACATACTTTGGGAACTGACAGCTACTAAAGATAAAGCTCACGTATTGAAATCATACGCATGCGCATATCGAATGCCGTACCTTTAGACAAACGATGCTAAAAATACAGCTCAAGGAACCAAAAATAAAAGCATGCGCAGAATGAATGCCGTACTTTTAGACTGGCGGCCTAAACGTATGGCTCACGTATGCGTAGCCACTGCCTAAAACAAATGGTTAACTATATATATTAAGTAAATCTATAAAACGTTATTAAAGTTATCCCTGTCCTAAAGTTTAGCAAAAGTTATTGTATAGATCACTGTACATGGGGAGTTCTATATATTATGTACATAGGTCTCATGAAGAAATTATCTGCTGACAGATGTTGAGCCAGCCATGAAAGCCTCTGGGCACAAGGTGGCCGATAGGCTTGTGGGGAGGGAGCCTATTAATTCCATTCTCTGATTGTCGCAGGAAAAAAGGAATGGTAAAGGGCTCAGTGGTCTGCCTTTGCATGACAAAAATGCTGGGTGTCCCAAGTTTTTGGGTCACTCCGTTGGAGGTATTGGTCTGTGGTGATGTCAAGATGACCAGCGTTGATTTTGTGACGGAAACTCAGGCTTAGAGTCTTTAGGTGGTGTTTCTTCCTCCTGAAGTTTCAGGCTTTCCCAGTGTAGCACCTTTAGCATATATTTTGGTGTGTAGGACCCGAGAAGTTCCTGACATTTGTCTTTCACCAGAGAATTATTTGGCTGTGAACCAAATTCTGGAAGGGTAGCATTCTTATGCCTTAATTTAATTATTTTTAAGTCATAAAATAAATATTGATACAAAAATGTAGACAATCACTACAAACGAAATAGCTAGCGATACATACCTGAATTGTCTAGCTTAAGTTTCATACATATGCGGAATAGGCATGTGTGCATATACTTGGCTGTGGCATATGACGGTGTGCCTCTGACAACTATTGTGTGTGTACTTAGTGTGTATGTGCAGGGGTACAAGTCACTGTTACTGAAGCAGATATGGGGTCAAATACATTTAAATGTATTTAAACATTTAAATACAAATACTTTTAAATGCAAATGTATTTAAATCAGAGATGGAGTGAGTACAATACAAATGTGTACGAGTACAATTACTTTGAACATGCATGAGTACGAGTACTCCGAAAACAAATGTACTCGAGTACGATTACTTTAGAATGTACTCGAGTACGATTACTTTAGAATGTAATCATGATTACTTTCAAGATTACTTTAATGAATATCCTGTTTCTACCGTAAAGGCGACCTCCATGGAATCACGTATGCCTGATTCTGCAGTAACAGTTTTCAGGCACAATCAAAACTAAGAAATGTTTCAGACAGCTATAGTTTCAAGCCCCCCTGTATACCTGTCAAAACAGTCAGTCATGAATTTGACTTTGCCGACTTTGCTTTAGTCTCAATATAATTATGCAAAACGAACTATTAATAGAAAGTGTCAATGAGTAAATCAATTGTTAATATTAAATACAAAAAAAGTTTGCTTTTATAATGTCTGAGCTCATAAAATGGCCTACAGTGCAGGCTGTAATAAATAATGTTGTACTTTTTATGTTTTTGTTTTATATTATTTTTCGAATTTAAACTGACTTTATTATGTGATATGTAGAAGAGACACAACATTGACAGAAGACGGCCAGTAGATACAAAAGCTTAATGTCAAGGCCTGCGAAGAGTTCGAGACATCTAGTTTATTGCCATTGTCTAAGTTGTCTGGTTTACATTCAGTGGTCCACTGATCATGTGATGGCTTAATTGCCTTTACCAGGCCGTAATTTCTGAGTAAATTGCCAAAGGACACACTGTCAGTACAATTACTTGACTTTTAAGAATTCAATCAAGAACTATTTTAAATTGCAATTATACGCATTTGAAAAGTATTTGAAATATCAAATACGTTAGGAAAGAATTTACCCCAGCCCTACTGTGACTAATCCAAAAACACTTACCCCGGTATTCATAATTACAAATTCACCATATTGTCCAAAACACTTCTGGGTCTCTTGGCCCATTGTTTTCATTCAAGTTTAATGAAACGCTTGTTCATTGCACTGTAGGAAACTTGATATAAGATGGCTGAGCATGATATGACAGAAGAAGAGGTTACTAACTACAAGGCACCAGCTGAGAAATCTCTCGACGAGATTCTCAATCTTGATACAGAGGATGAAAGTCTTCGCAAATACAAGGAGACATTGCTCGGGAATGCAGCAAGTGAAGTTTGTAAGTTCCTGTCAATTACTCGTATTAAGTGGTTGAAAACAATGCAGATAGTTTAACGTGTAGCTTATTATTATGGGTGTGTGCATGTGTGTGCACTTGTATAAAAAATGATCACATTCCAAACTAATTTCTGTTGCTGCATGGTAGTCATTGCTGCATGGTAGTTGTTGCTGCACACTTTGCATATCATTGGCAAAATGTGTTGTTATCTGTTGTCAGTTCCCAATGATCCACGAAGGGTGATTGTACAGAAGTTGGCATTATTGGTTGAGGGTCGACCGGATATGGAGCTTGATCTTACAGGTTAGTTTAACTTTTTTAGTTTTGTGCCGGAAGTTCAACAACCTTATGGCATCACCTTGCTTCTGCAGTGTGCCGTTAGCTGCTACCCCGGGTATATCTCAGAAGCTATTCAGGATTTTATTTTCTAATTCCAACTATGCAATTAGCAAGAAAATTGTATTTGATTGAATCACTATTCTAAAGCCCTCTAGCATCCTGGTAAATTTTCAGTTTGCCTGTTTTTCTCTACTTTTGCAAAGACATCTTATGGTAGTATCATTGTTCACAAAAATTGTGTTGTTGATTGGACCTCAGGCCTCCCCAAAAGCTAAACCTGGACTCTGCCAGCTAGGCATAGTGCTAGTTTTACGCTATGATTTATGTATATACTGACCCCCACCCTAGAGCCATTACTCTCAGATGATCAGATGTAATTGGTCTGTGGCAGATCCCCGTGCTTACATCAACCACTCATTAGACCTATGTTCAATTGGAAAGTTGTCTGCATCTTTTAAGCTGTATCTTCAAAAGTATTTACAGTGGAACCCCTCACGAACGACCACCCTCATTTCTGACCACCCGCTTTTTACGACCGTTTTTTCATTGACGGAATGTCTACGCTGTATAAACGTTCCCTCACCAACGACCACCCGGCAGACGCAACCAACGACCATGGCAATTTGAATTTTACCCCTGACGAACGACCATCCGATAGGTGGCCAGCACATTTGTTAACCTAAATATCGCAATGAACTCTCATTAAATGCATGACTAACGTGCACGGACACGCATGCCATAAAAACAATAAATCGCCTGATGACGACCATTCATTTTGGCGATCTTTTACTTTCTGACCGAATTATGAAAACAACATTCAACAGCCGCTAGACTTTCCTCACATATCTTATATATTATAAACACACACTATGTTATAAAATTAAATCACTTATATTATTGAAACAATAAAATTCACGAAACAAACTCGCGCAAGAACTCGCCGACAAGACATCATGGCGGACATAGTCACCGTCGCTGGCTACGCGTAACTCTGTGAGTAAATATCCATATTGTGTATGACTACAGTTTAGAAACTTGTGTATGATTAAAGTTTAGAAACTTAGGCTCAGTTTTAGGTTGGTTTAGGATAAAACCGGAATCCAGATTTAGTGACACCGCGATATAAAATATCGACGTAACGCCACAGTGATCTATGGCCTGCGCGTAACAGCCGCAGGTGATGTCAACTTTAGTTTAGCACGATTTAGATTTGTGAATTTTATTCTTCACAGCAATTTAAATGATTTTATGACCTAACGTATGTATATGAGTTATTAGAGAGGAAGTTTCATGGCTGCAAGAGGTCGTTTTTATGATTAGATCAGAAAGTAAAAGATCGTTTGCGGTGCTGGAAAGAACAACAAAATGGCGACCGCTGTGCAATTACCCAGACACCGTGAAGTGGCAGCACTGTTTAGCCCCTCAAACCGAATTTTAAATAAATTAAATGAGAATACTTTTTATCATATATAATTAAAACACGATTCAAAATGAGGATACTTTTTATCAGATATTATTTAGAAAAAATGAATCAAACTTATACTGAAACGTGTCACACATAAAATAAACAGAATAAATAATTTTGTTGTTGTTAATGTTATCTCATTTTTTATTTTATACTTTTTATTTTGTGTATTTTACTATTTAGTGGTTGTAAGCGCCCCCTACTGTTGATGTTAGTCGTTGTAAGCGCCCCTAGTGTTGAATGTTGCAAACCCCTCACGAGAGACCACCCCTCTTTTAAGACCTAAGTCTTAAATGAGGGGTTCCACTGTATTTCTATAAAATAACGCAAATTGTATTGATTTTTCTATTCATTTATATATTTCAAATGGTAAAAAGATAAATGTCACTTGTAGTTGACAAACATAGGAAACTAGTTTTCTGGACAACTGCAGAGTAAAAATGTCATACACTGTTGGTTTCAGCCGCATTCTGATCACTGAGCTGACTGAACGGAATGGAAGTAGATAGCTCCATTGTGACTGAGACCAATAGTTAAAGGGAACCAAAAGGGAAATATTACGTGCTATGCACGTGAAAGAGCTAATACAAAGCAACCATTCTAAATGGTAATCAAATTTTTAACGTCGGTGGTTTATTAGTAAAATAATTTCAAAGTGGATAATTTTACTGAAATCATTGGCTTCATAGAGGTGTCCATGACGTGCCTCTTCCTGTTGTCTGACCGTGGTCTGACCACTCAGCACGCAGAACAGGCCTTAAAGTCACGTGTCCGATGACGTGTGTTAATGATATCGCCGTTGTAAACACAATGTTGTAAGATACGCGAACTTCAAAGAAGGACATCCGTTCGAAGAACGTTGCTTCGAATAGGATGTTTCTCACCATATATAGTGGGTCAAGATCCGCAGAAACGTCGGTGAGTTTTGAAGTATGGAGCTGTGCAAACGATATTGGTGCGATATTTAATCACCAACGATAGTCATCGAAACGGGTTATCAGTCGAAACCTTCAGTCACCGTAGCCAAGTCAGAGCACGCAAGAAGGTTAGTAAACTGTATCTAAATTATTTAATTCTTGTACCATTAGACACATTGCGATGTCTGTCATTATGACTTATGTACATACTGATATTGTTCGTAAACGTCCACCACAGTTAACGTTCTAGAAGGTATGTACACGGGATCATGGAGCCGCTAACTAGGTCCAAGTGAGTTAGGCCGTCCGATATTGTTATTCATTATTATTAGTTTTATTTTATCCTACTTTGAATGGTATATATCACATTTGCATGAACGGAGGCATAAAATAAGGTAAAGCTACATGACCATAACACTAAAAAACAGCTGAATGCAAGCCAGATCATAGTCATCATAGTCAATTCAAGTTTTCAAAAGTACTGCCTTTCGATATTTTTTTAGTAAATATGTTATTAAAACATCAAAAACTGGCATTGCGAATGTTGTTTTCAATCATGTTATTTGTTCAGTGAGAGAAAAAATTACAAATTCTGTGTGCTGTATCAGTTCAGATACTCATGCAACATTGATACATGTACTAGGATATGTTACAGGCTTACAGTAAAGGATGAATAATTAGACATAACTTATGTACTGTAAAAAATCACTTTGCAAATTTCCAATATTGCCTTTATTGGTAGGTAGAGTTTCTTGAAATATGGTGACACACTCAGCAAACAAGAAGAAACATTAACACACCCCATTAACAGACTAGCATAATATACTAGATGGAACATGAACTTAATTTCCCCACCACATTTCCCTACCACAATGAGTGGAATTCTCTACCTTCAACCACTGTGTCGTGCAAATCACTAACCTAATTCAACAATAATTTAATCCAATAGTTTAGCAAGTAAGTAAGATGATCCACCATGCACATTGGCGTGATGTGTCAATATGACATTTTGCCAGTTAACAATCTACATTGTCATAGATATTCCTGTTCGTTTAATATTTTGAGATGCCAACGTTTGTGTTTATTGGATAATAGAAATTAAAGCACTTAATATAAGATACAACATGACACAAACAATGTAGCGATAAATGCTATTGTGGTCATTTTGTGAGAGGAATGTCATAGTGGAGTATTATTTTACCAATTATGTATTCAATACTACGTTTACCAATATCAACTCTAGTGCATTAACACTAAGTGATCATGCAATCAATTATCATACCTTAGTTTATGTAATATGTATCACCACACAAACATACACACATCTCTATTCATTGAAGACAGCAGCTGGAGCAGCATCATCATCTATCTGTCTGTGCAAGCACTGTGCAATAATATGAATACAGTTCTAGTGCATGCAGCTCAGTATCTGTCACACCTGTCAGCTGTCAAATTAAGATCTTAGTGAGTGTATGTCATCTGCCAGAAATCTGTACTCGATCCATGACCCGTTCCATCCTTACAGTCCCATTTGCTTTCTTGATAAATGTATTTAGCCTAATCCTGTTGTGGTTGTTGATATTGCCACTCCCAACACACTGCACCAAAGTAAAGGACACTGTTCACTATTACAATGTAATATATATATGCTGCTTATTTGGCGCACATTGAATTATCTTTTTTCATACAAAAACATAGTAAATTCAAACAGTCAATATTTAGCAGTACAGCATGTCCTGTTTATTTATAGGGATGGAACCATGGCTCTAGCAAGAACGTCCGGCCTGTTTTCTGGTCAAGACGCAAGCAATTGGAACTGCGGAAGACACTACAGCTGTATGTTTACATGCAGATCCACCAGCCCATGGCAGACAGAAAGAGTGAATGGTGAATTACATCTTTGTCAGAACTATGGCCGCTGCCCACAATGACTGTCCATGTCGGAATTGCAGTCCTTGGTACAGATATGCCCAAGTTAATGAAACAAGATCTGCTGGTGTCAAGAGTCAGTTGATTTGTTCATAGTCAATCCAACTACTTATTTACAAATCAACTGATAATTCACAAGGGCAACAGTCAACAAGTGCTGAGTGTTATCCCATATCTTGTTCTCCGCTGAGAGCACAGAAGTTTGATCTTATGGCTGATATACACTGGTATGACTCTCTGTACCCTTCGACCAAGCCTGCCATGGATCCACCAGGTAAAACTCTCTGTATATGGCTGACTTGGACACCTGAAATAAAATAAGGCCTAAATAAATATATCAACTAGGTATAGTGGCACAGTGGTTTAAAGCTTTGGACTCAGCTTCAGACTCTCAACTACGAGATCGAAACCATGTGCTGCTGTGTCGAACCTTGGGCAAGCCTGTTCACCCGTCATTGCTCCAATTCACTCAGCTGGGTAAACAAGTAACTGGCAATGACAATGGTGGATATTTGTACACGAACCGTCTTGATTAATTAATTACAGCTTGGCTGGATGCTTCCCACAGTCATGAGATGGTGTTTAATTGAGTAGGTCTGCCAGGGAGTAAAGTGTAAAGCACTTTGATAATGACAATGCTGAGCAGACATTGGGTCAAATACATTGACATTTATTTAAATACAAATACTCTTGATGGATCCTAATACTTTTAAATACTTTTTTCCTAAACATCAATTACAGATACATAAAAAGTATTTAAATACTTTCAAATACAAATGTATTTGACCCCATGTCTGAGGATTGGATACTGCACTATATAAGAACTGTTGAACATATGAAAATGGAGGTAACTCAGTCCATTATAATTGTAGAATACATGTTGTGTTTTTATAAAAATCATTTGAACTTTTTTCAATTCTGACATAGTGGGCATGCTACTCGAAATGTTCTAGAATGATCCTACATCATTTACTGTTAAACATGAATTATTGGGTATATTGTGTGGTGTTTTCATTGTATGAAATGTCATTTGTATTATATAAATGTTATATCATGTTAGGTTTCTTGGTGTTCTGGTTGCTCTAATGTTATTTTCATTGTCAATAAATTGTGACCAACACATTTCACTGTTGTTATAATACATGAACATATACTTACATCTTTGTTGGCAGATACATGTGAAAGTTGTCTAACCGGTTACATTTGGAAGCACTGTCTGCTCCAAACATAGAATATTAAATCTGTGGCCATTTTTAATATATCATGGCACATCTTAAACAGAACCAGATGTTTAAATGAGTTTTTCATGAATAAGAAATATTAGTAGCACAATGTGGAACCTGACAGCTACTATTATGGTTACCTTGACAACAAAGTTACATTGCAATTAAGATCACCGCAGAATATACATAAATATATACACATATGTTATAGTTTAGAATATTTGTTCTGCTAGTTGTGTTACTTTTACCTAGTTCAAATGGTTATTTTTAATAGAGCCATTCCACTGTACATATATTTCATCTAAAAAACATAACTTTATTATTCAGCATTAAGTCGATTTCATAAAGAACATGGGTGGTGATTTTCTTTCTTTATTTAGCCCTCCAGAATTATACTCCAAACCCTCCCTTTAAATATACCACGCCTATTAAAAGAACAATCAATATTGACACCACATGATTGACACACATCTGTTTCATAGCCGCACAGGTCATGCTATGTCAATAATACAAAAACATGCCACAATCGTTACTGTTAATATAATAATGTTCAGTATTTGAAAAACAACAATTTGCATTTTTGTCACAGTTGTGGGCAATTTGGAAATTGATTCCATGAAAACAGTTTTAAGCTAGGGCGAAGGACCGAGCCTGTCACTCTCTGTCAGGCTGAGCCTGAGATAAATTGGAGAGCCATGCCCATGACCCCATATGATATTTGTTTCAAATTGGGAAACCTCAAGTTGTGTATAACATATCCGACACTACACCACTGACTTGGAGAATAATACATGGCATGGCTGTGACTAAGTAGAAACTCACCAAATCCCGGGATCGAATGCGAGGTGGCCATCAACATACCTGTCAGTGTCACTGACCCGCCATCGACTCACTCCGTTGCCGTTGGCATTGATATTTTAATTACTTAAATTATTATCCAGCCCGGACTTCATAATGAACATTTAGGCCAACATTTCTTATATTAGACACATAAATACTTACCTTCACCGACAGGCTCTGTGTGCAGAATACCAGCCGTGCATAGCATGTAACTTTTCCCTTTTCGTTCCCTTTAATGCCTACCAAGGTAGTTCTGTTTACACAATTTGGCTGTGTTTCTGGTCATCTATGCTGCAACACTTTTCTGATTATTTTGCTAGTAAAATTAGATTACATGATGACTTGAAGTCTCGCTCATGTCAGCCACCCACTTTTGATGTTTATGATAGCCCTTTGCTCTCTCTCTGTTTGATTTTGTTACAGAGAAGGAACTATTTGAGCTGATTGTTAAAGCACCAACTAAGAGTTGCATCCATGACCCCCATTCCAGCATCACTCACAAAGAAATGTCTTGCAGATCTTGTACCAGCAATAGCTAATATTGTGAATGTTAGTCTTTATATCGGTGCAGTCCCTAACCAGTTCAAGCAAGCAGTTGGTACATCACTATTGAAGAAGTCGAGGCTTGACAGAAACAATCCTAAGCATTATAGACCAGTATCAAATGTTTCATTTGTCTCTAAAATTCTTGAGAAAACTGTCTTGCGGCAGCTTCAGAAATACCTCTTTGATAATGGTCTTCTGTATATGCACCAGTCTGCATATTGGAAGGATCATAGCACTGAGATGGCTGTGCTGAGTGTCCGTAATGGTTTGTTGGTTAAGGTGGATGAGAAAGCTTGTCTGACAGGTTGCCTTGTTGGACCTCGGTGCAACCTTCAATACGCTTGATCACTCAATTCTCTTAGAAGAACCTAGAATTAACGTTTGGTGTTCTGGAATGGTTTACATCTTATGTCAGTGATCACTATCAATCTGTTGTTGTTGATGGCATCTCATCTTTACCCAGTGCCCTTTTGTGCGGAGAACTGCCGGGTTATGTTCTAGGACCTGGCCTGTTTACACTGTATACCCAGCCTCTCTATCTTTTTCATTTGTCACTTACAGGTGACAATATATCTTTAAATAATCAATAGACACCACAGAGGCATAAATGATGCGTCAACAGTGTAGTTTTACTCATGTTTATGAGACAGACAGTCAGTGAGCAGTGCGTCATGTCATAACATTCTACACAACACGATAACAAAATGTATAAATAAATGTTGGATCCAACACAAAATAAATTATAGATCTGAAACATCTAAATAACTGGACATCTAACATAAGCCAGCAACAGCAATTCATTTTGCTGATGAACACATGCACCGCTATGAGTTATCAAAACTAATACATGCAAGATGGTGCCAACAACAATAACACTTTGACTTGTATACAAACTTACTGGTTTTTTTCTATTGTGCCGCCAGTAAAATTACGTTAATCTCAGAAGGGCCATAATTAAAATGTTCATTTACATGAGAAGAGGCAGTGATATTGGTATAAAGGTGTTGTGTTTGCAACTGCAGAAACTATGAGTGAGATCAAGAAGAAGACATTTATTCTGAAGGAAGGATGTCAATACAAGGTAAAGATCTACTTCTATGTCCAGCGTGAAATTGTCAGTGGTCTCAAGTACATCCAGAAGAGCTACAGAAAAGGCTTGCAAGGTGAGTTTCTGAAGTACATAGAAATTGCAAGTATATACAACTTATTCTTTATTTTGTAATGCAGTTATCTTATCCTTGCATCATGCTGCATATTCCCGTGCTTTTACTTGCAGTTTTTCGTTAGAGGGATACCGGTAGTTATTTTAGATTTCATGTAAGCAACCATCGTATTTATAATTTTTGCTTACCGGTACTCCTGTAAGAAAACCTGTTCAGCTTCAGTCGTCTAGTTCTGATTTATTTTTTGTCCCTAAAGTTAATACTACTATTGGGGCTAGGGCTTTCGCTGTGGGTGCACCTACTCTTTGGAACACCGGGGAGTATGCTTCCTTCTGGTGATAAATCAGTTGAAAATATGGCTAAATTCCGCAATCATTTAAAGACATTCCTTTACAATCTTGCCTATCCACCATAGTTCTCTGGCGTATCAATCAATCTGATGACAACTGGATTTGTTTATTTATTAACTGTGATATTGATCAACCCTTTGTACTGATGTGCCTCTGAGCTTGGTTTCTAAGAATTTAAGCACAATAGAAGTTACCTAATTATTATTATCGTTATTGTGAATGGGGGGATTGAATTTGGTCTATGGTGCTACAGCAATTGCGTTGAGTTGCACATATTTACTCAGCCAAAAAATGCATCATTTACTGAGGAAACCCCCTTAATGTTGAGAACATTCTTAGTGGCTTCATGAAACTGGCCACTGGACTGTATTACCGGTAGTCTTTACCACAAATCCGCTATTAGTAGTTGGTGTCAGCAGGCCTTGACATTAAGCTTTTGTATCCACTGGCCCAGGGGGCCAGTCGATTTGAAAAGTTACTGGCCCCCCAAAAAGTTACTGGCCCGAATATTGTAAAGAAAATATGCTGCTACTGAGGTGTTCATCGCTTTAGAAGACCAAGTTTTGACAGGAGTGACATCATGAAGACTTTCTGAAGCTCTTATGTTGCATGTTTTTTAAATGTAAATTTTTCAGATTGCAACAATAAAAAGAAAAAATCGACGTTAAATCAAATCTTTTAGTCATGGTCTCAGTTTGCTAATATAAAATCTGAGGCAACTTTCACACTATAAAGTTTTAGCACATTTATTTATAGACTATTACAAGGATTACTACATATTTCGAGAAATTAACAAAAACAAATGTAATTGAGTGTAATTACTATGAAGATGCATGGGTATGATTGCGGGTACGATTACTAAGAAAAAATATAATCGATTACTTCTACTTTAGCATGTAATCATGATTACTTTAACGAATGCATATAAAAATTATTTCTTTTGCAACAAATGAGAGCCAGAGTGTGGACATCTGCATTAATAACTGTTTGTTAATATATGTATAATTGTCTATAACAAATGAGAAACCAAAATAAAATAACCAACAGTAGAACTACTAGAACTGATATGCACAGAAGTATGTGTCACCAAGAACCAGACAAAACATGAGCTGCCATTCTGTGTCTGGCAGTGGACCTGCTCTATCAGTCCCTTTATATCATACTTTTACAAGCAGCACGGAATGTAAACATAATAGACATAGATTTAGGCATTAGCAAGCCACACATTATTGATATTGTGCTGTTTTCAGTTGACAAGACCTCCTACATGGTTGGAAGTTATGGCCCTAAAATGGAGCTGCAATCGTTCACAACTCCTGTTGATGAGGCACCATCAGGTTTGATTTCTCGAGGAACATACAACATCAAAAGTCTGTTCACAGATGACGATAAGAATGAACATTTGAAGTGGGAATGGTCACTGGAAATTAAGAAAGACTGGAAATAGATTCTGAGCACTGATAATAACATTTGGACATTGTATACTAACATCTGCTTTGTATTGCTATCATAATTACTCTGAATAATATGGTTACATGAATATTTAAGTCAAAAGCACTTCTGTGAGCTGTATCACTGTCAACCAAACGTTTTGCTAGAATGCGCTGATGTGCATACTTATAGTATTTATTAGGGAATATATTGTAAATGTTACTACACGTCTAGGTCCATGTAGCAGCAAGTCTAGTAGTACATAACCTTGTGATGATGTCATTTCTTCAATGTTGCTGCAAAGTTATTTTTATCCATTTTCTGATATTGTAATGTTTGCTCAAGAAATACTGTTGAATGTTATTATCATAATAATATTCTCTGTTACCTTCAAAGTAACAGCTACTTGAGCTACACAATGCAGTAATGTTCTTCTTGAGTGAAATGAATAAAGCAAAATAAAACAAAAGGTTGATCAGGTTCAACATTACGAATTGTTTTGCCCAAGATGAGGCAACTACTTTGGTTTTAGACAGTTGTCCAAGGGAGTAGTTGTTATGTTACGACTGAAACATGCCATAATCGTTGTTGTGATGAAGCGTGTTTGTGATACAATATTGCCATTGAACAAAGTATGTCTAACAATAACACTACCATTTTTTCCTTTTGCAGAACAGGGTTGATATTTTGCCTCAAAACAACTTTTGTGGGTCATGTTAGTAACTACATTATGGAACAGTAAATGCCACATGTCTGATAACCTTTGTTGTTCAGGTGTACGACCTTAGCGGTAGTAGTTACCAGTGGATGCATCTCTATTCCTCTCTCTCTCCCTCCCTCTGTTCCCTCCCATCCTATCCCTCCCTCCCTCTTTCTACCCCCCCCCCCTCTCGAGCCATGCCAATGTTGTCTTCACACACCTGAGTGTAGCTGCAGTGGGTTAGACTCAACATCATGCTTGTGTAATCACATTTATGTTTGTACGAAAACGTAAGAGCCTATGCGTTTAGTATTTAGCTTGTGTAGTGTAATCATGTATGCATTGAACTGAGCCTTAGATGGTGGCCAGGTGGTGTTGGAGCTTAAGTAAATAGGGGTTGTGATTGAAACAAATCCTGCTTCAGGCAACTATAATTAAAACATTCTTCCCTAGCATTTATCTGCAATGATACTTTTAACCGAGAGTTTAGTTGTAGACGCCTTTATGTTACCTAGTTTAGGATGGCACATAGATGGATTTTGGTTTTCAGTAAATGGTCATTCATTTAGTTGCTTTGAAGTCCATGTCCACTTTACATATATATTATATATAAAATGTGATACTTGAAGTGTTGTTTAGCTGACACATTGTTTCACCTAAGAGAGTAGTTAACAGAGGACCATGTAATGATGTTGCATATCTCCCTGGGTTATATTCCAAAGGCTTTATTGTAAACATGACTATTTTTGCATCACTTAGCCAAACAAATGTGTTGATACTTTAATCATGAATTACACATGGAAACTGCTTTATATATGCTATGTCTTAAATAAAAAATCTGTCTACATGTAGTCGTGATTCTGTGTGATCCTTTCTTGCTGCCAGCAGTCCATTCTATAGAGTAGGTGAGTATCATGGTTGATTGTTATTGAGACATTGTGGCTAAATCAGGTGCTACATCACAGAAGACCATCATTCTCCCAGATGGATTTCAGCAACATACCCAGATAACTGGAATGCCAAAAAGAAACATACCTACCGTAACTCCCACTGAAACCAAAGCAACACTGACTCGCCGCCCTCTTACTGCATCCAGTAACAAAATGAGGCATACATGTAGTGGACCAGCCAACATGTAATATAAACCTTTCATCAGCATTTTTGTTAATATCATGAAACTATGGTAGATAAATCAGTCATAGCATGTGGAAAGAGGTGTGGGTGGATGCCACCTTAAATTGTGAATTTGAAGGTCATTTTCAAGGACAAGAAAGGTCAAAATTGTTATTTTTGGTTTTTGCATTAATTTGGACCACAATCGCTATATATCCAAAGAAACTATGTTTACATTCATATACTTGCATCTAACCAGAGTAATTGACAAATAAACATTCACTTTACAATGTTAACGTATAGGATAATGAAACACAAAAGTACGTTTTACTCTAAAACAGGGTTTTTAATTAGGAACAGTGTTGAACACTTGGTCGTGTTACTCTACTGTTCCCATATGCACTCTGATGTGCAATAACGTGTCACATTCACTTGCTCCCAAGTCTGTCGGCCAGCTGGGTTGCAGCATCACATCTGCAGGTGTAGTACTGTATATACAATTGAGGTCTGTTTTGAAGCAATTGCATTGGCCTTTCTGCACTTCGCCTTGCATCCACAAGGGACCAGCTCTTAGACACGCATCTGGAATAGCAGTCCGACTCCATCATCGTAGAGATGTCGGTGGCAGAAGGGATGTATATGTGCTCCTGGTCTGCCTGCAGTCAGATCTTTGCCTTATAGTTGGCGAGCGCAGTTTGAATTTCCAGGGCGTCTCTTGTTGACGGTAACATCTCCAGACCAAGTTTGGCCTTACCAAAAAGGTGAAGTCTGGCATTGTCGAGAGTTGGCTGTTCAGGTATGCCATACAGGTGAGAAACAAATTATTCAATTGGTGCGAGTTCTCTATCACGACCAATCCCCTGCACAAGATGCGGATGATTCAGATTTTTTTTTCCAAACAAAACCGCTGGCCATGGCCACTAAACTCCAACGTTGTGTCACAACTTGTGAACGCGTGGAAGCCCAGCAGGTTATCCCTGTGTAAGTCTCAGACAGACAGTGCATGTATTGTATAACATTTCCTTTACTTTGCTGTTCCAGAGATCATCCACACATCTGTTATTTGTGCTAGTAGAAAGTGGACCAGAAGCAGATGACCAACACTCTTTTGTATCCCTGGTTGACTGCCTCACACGAATGGAGTATCAGCCTGGTGTCCACCTCTTCATGGTTTCCTTGAAGTTTGACTTCGCTCCTCGTTGTTGACCTCGCATGTGTAACTTAAGAGAATCTGCCTCCTGTTACAAGCTCACATTATTCTGGCAGAACTGTACCCTTTGTCACGATGATATCGGACAAGAACCTGGCGAGGTCAGCCTTGTTCTCATCAGATGCAATGAAGTTGCTTCACACCTGTGGAAGTGGGACATTTCGTCTATCGGTGACCTTCCCGTTCGTCAGCTGTTATGTCTTCTCTCAAAGCAGTGTTTACCCTGAACACGTCCAAACATGTGAGCTGTGTGATAAGCTTCTTCAAGTCATCAGCATCACGCTTCATCTGTGAATGAAGACTGTCACTGAGAGTGAAAGTGGTCTCTTCCTCATTTTCCAGGTTGTAATACCTATGATACTGGTCTGCATCTTGCATGTTTTGTTTATTCACTCAGTTGCCTGGTCAGCGGGAACTTGGTTGAATCGTCTTTTGGTTCTCTTCACAACAAAGTTCCCGTACATAAACTATGCGTAGACCTCTGGTGCTGTCAATTCAAGGAGTTCCATGTCTGCAAGATACACATGTCCCCATCGGGAGTAGTTTGTGTGGTTATAGATTGTGAGCCCTTCTTGTGAAACTAAGTGCTAGGGACATGAGAGGCCATATATCTTATCCAATGCCTGGTAACAAAGCACGCAAAGTGACAGCATCTGATGAACGTGAAGTAGACTTTGATCGGGGTGGCTGCTTGGAAGATCTCGTTCATGTACAAGACAATTCCCCACTCTTGTTGTACAAGTTGTCGATCTTGAGGGGCTGCAATCGTAAACATATTTCGAGCGGATTTTGCAGACATTTTCTTATTTACGATCCAAGTGTTCCTGCCGTACACCACATCACAACTTAGTTTTGTAACTGCGTCATGTTTTGAATAAGCAGGGCAGCGAACCACGTCCGGTGTGTCCACCTGACACCGAACGCATTTGTTCCAATTTGTCGATGTCACAGGGCCAGGCTGGTCCGCCACTTTATATACTATGACCATTCAGAAATGATATTACAACTACACTCATCTGGTGGAAATAGCATGCAGAAGGCTGTCATAACTCTACGGATTACCTGCACTACATTCTACATTATAGTTGTGTTATTATTAATACACTCGGCATTTATATCATCTAATCATCATTTATAATATTGTTTACAAGCATGGAGGCCATATCACAAGAAGGATATTGATATGCTAGAAAGAGTACAAAGGAGAGCAACCAAAATTATGCCAAAACTCAGGAATATTAATTATGAAATGCATCTAAAAGAATGGTTTAACAACACTAAAAACAAGAAGATTGAGAGGAGATCAGATTGAGGTGTTTAACATTTTGGGTGGGTATGAAAATATAGAAATAGTTTTTTCTCGGTCAAGGAAGAGAGAAGGACTAGAGGACATGGAGTTACATTAGCAAAGAAGCAGTATAGACTAGATATTAGAAAATTCATTCAAATTCATTTTCACAAAGAACAGTAAACGAATTGAACAGATGATCAGCTGATTGTGTAGGTGCTAGTAGTGTTAATATATTAAAAAATAAAATTGACATATACCTAAGATGGGTGGGGTACATTTATATAGATAGGTTGAACTCTCGATAAGCAAAAGGGCTTCTTAGTCCACCTGCCATCTAGAGTTGAATCTCTAGGTGGCAATCTTAAACAGAACAAATATTCAAAACGAAGCGCGGTTTCCACTGTTTTTTACGTGACATCCTCGCAGCCACATGATCAGCAACTAAACCTTTCACGATCTGAATTACCATAATATTTGTCATACTCGTCATCATCACGTAAAATGTCTAGGTCGCTAACTGAATGTGGATTTCCACAGTTTTCATTGCCATGACATGTGCACAACTCTGTGCAACACAAACTGTTCTGACTGCTTGAACAGTTGTTTGTGCAGCGACTTCTACTTGTGCATGAGCAAATGAGACCTTCCGGGAACTCTGACACCATTGGACCTTTGATGTAGATAGGTACAAGTTTTTCACTTGTTCTATCCCATCCATGCTCCAGTGGGGATCCAATGTTTGGCCTGTTCACATGTGACGGCATCCACACCTTCGTTTGCCATTGAGACCGCCTTGCATGTTCTTTAAAACTTGCTTCACATGGGGGAAGTTTCGTCAACGACCTGTCTTTCTTGTTGACCAGCTTTAGTCGTAAACGGTTGAGGTTGGAGTGAGCATTCTTCTCTGTGTCCCTTGGGTCGTATAACATTGCTGTGAATGCTCTCGCTGCTGATAAGGCAGCTTCTTGATTGCTGGTTCCGAGGGTAGTAAGAGCTATGAAATGGTCTACCCCCTTTGCATAACAACGTTGAAAACTGTTTTCTTCCCAATTCCAAACAAGGAGGAAACTGGGTCACATCCTGTTAGTGAATGCACGGCAGAAAGCAGGTTGCAGAACTGCGGACCGACAGCAGCACAAATCGAATGCACAGGAACAAATCGGCGCTTATCTGTTGTACTGGTAATGGCGCGCCAATTTCAAGCCACATTTTGACTGTATTCGCCATTTTGGGAAATTAGTACACAAGCAAGGACTAATACATCTGTGTCTGGCGGCCTAATTACTACCGTTCCTTGTACACCACGTGCTGCGAAGTCTACATCAGCAAAACCAGCATGCAGAAGTATCCTGATGTCAGCTTCTTCTTGTGCACTGGCAAAGCGTTTTTCTTCTTCTATACCTCGACTATTGATGAATTTCATTATCTCACCGTCGACGAAGTTTCCAACAACCAGGAGTATACAGGTTGTGTGTGTTTCCAGACAGTGGGATGCATGACTGACTTTTCACAAAGAAAGTTCTATAGTGATTGTTTGTTGGATGGGACATCGAGGAACCTTTTCCATAGGGGTACAGGACGCCCACCAAACACCTGGTACTGCTTGCAAGCAGTTGTTGATCTTGCGCGGCGCTCCCGTTCAGCAGTTTTCACAGAGTTGTCACCACCATATCTATCAAACACTTCCACAACCCTGTCAGCTTTTCGAAATCCTATCAGAAGTTGTTTGAAGTATGACAAGGTTAATGCGTCAAATGAGTTGAATTGGTCATCCCCCATCATTTGAATAACAGCCATGGCATCCCTAATATATACCGTGGTTGTAGTGGTGCTTTGCGGAAGTTCAGACACTCTCTCGACTTTAGCTTAAATTCCAGTTGATGACCCAGTTCCGCTTTGTTAGTTTTCCGCATTGTACCATCAGCATCAAAAGTAGCCATCGGCACTGCATGGACCTATCGGGCGGCCGAGAACGGTGGCCATAGAAACGTCATCTCTGCACCTCGCCAACGACAGGGCTCTGCGGAACACAATCTCCGGACTAATAGCTGCTGTCGCAACACCTCCCTTGCCACACTTCAACTTGGTCTTTTTGCCATGTCAGCAAATGTTTTCATCCCTGACTTGTTGATGGGGCTGTATAAGGTGCACGATTCACCTGATTCAAGTGTGCCATGCACTAACCTCTGCAACCTTTTCTCTCCAGCATATACAATGTTCAAGAGCGAATTGTGTACATCCTGTGTAGTCCAGTAGATAGGTTGATGAGTACATCTGGGTGAGATTCAGGCTCGATTGGTCATATTGTTAACAGCATGCTTGGTCAGAGCTCGCACATTCTATTCGTCCCTCTTCAGCGTGGGTGTCAATACTTCTTTGTGACCCTTATCTTCAGCACTTGGTGGTAAACCACTCCGTTCCCGCATTGCTGTTATAATATATTCACTCATGATGTGCCTCGTCAATGTCCACCTGATGAGTGCTGGCTTCTTTCTAGTCAGTCCGACTATACCACTGCTTCCCTATGCATTTCTGATGACTGTTTCTCTGTGACCATGTCGCTCCATATCCCATTGAAACATCCCGGAATTTACCATACTGCAAATTCTCCAGCTTCGAAGGCGCTTTGGACCTCTCGTGGGAGGTTCAACATGTCAAGGATATATACTGGAGTCCACCTGGCATAGTGTTGTCTGTCAGCAGCAAAGAAATACGGAACCGTGGTTCGTTGCGTCTGTAGATGAAAGACCCAGTCACCTTCACTCTCTGCCCACTACTAGTGACACTACGTGTGATACTCCACTTCTCTCACACCACGTGACAAATGCGGCAAGCGTCATAGCTGTGAGTGTTTCACAGGCGAGCGTCAGTCCTCTTAGAGCCCGATTGAACTGTTTGCCAGCAGGCATTTCGTCTGCGGCGTAAAAACCAGACTCGACAAGGAAACTCGACAATCCAGCATCACCCCAGAATTTATTTGCCCTCCCATACGTAAGACGTTCCCACCAAGTTCTTCCGGAAGAGCTCACTTCACTTGCTGCATGATCCATTGTTTGAACAACATGGCGCTTTCCGAGTGCTGCACACATGTCTTTACATCTTCGCATAGTTGTGTACACGGTGGCCATGTCGGATGGTTTGGCATCAATGATTGGCGCATATGTAACTGCTGTGTAGTTTGTTCTCTTCCGGGAAAGGTTATGGTTGAATCCAGTCCAAAACGGAATCATCTGATTGGGAGTAATATCAACCCCATTTGGCACGGGTAACACATATATGCTATATCTCTGTCCAAAGTAGATGTAGCTTTCAACGTTCTCGATCAGAGTATTGTTGACATATATTGGTGTGTCGTTTTCCATCACCACCTTTGCTTAGACTTGGTCATCCTCAGACCCTGATTTTCACTTACATCAGATAATTCCTGTTGCATTTGTTGTAGCTCATATGGTGTATTAGCGCATATGAGTATATCGTCGGCAAAGCGAAGATGACTAAGATATTCGCCGTCTATCTTCAAGCCTCTGGTTTCCCAAGTCAGTCGTCGGAATATGCTTTCGAATGCTTCCGTGAACAGCTTGGGCGATATGGTATCTACCTGTCGTACTCCTCTCATGATGTTGATCTTGCTGCTTTCTTTGTGTAGGTGTCATCGAACTGTTGGTGTAGATTTCCTTCAGGAGTTCTATGTACACATCTTATATCCCCTGTTCTTGAAGCGAGGTCAGTGCTGCTTGAGTTTGCCCTGAGTCGAGGCTTTCTCGTAGTCAACGAATGCAATGCAGAATGAGATATTATATTATCTGCACTCTCCTTCAGTTGGTTTACGACGTTGATGTGGTCTGTCGTTGAGTATCAGCTTCTGAACCTAGCTTGCACTCGTGGCTGGTTTTCGTCGTTAGTACTTTCTTGAGTACTTTTATAGATGTTTGATAGTAGGCATATCGGTCTGTAATTCTTGAGGTCTTTCTTATTTCCTTTCTTGAAGATTATCATCATCTTAGCGTTCTTCCACGCTGTAGGTATTCGTCTTTCTGATACGCATTTAATGTACAGCTTAAAAAGTGTCTTCGAGATGGTATCTTCTCCTACTTTCAATGTCTCGATGTTTGCCTGTTGCTGTCCCATTCTTCATATCTAGTAGTGCTGCTTTCACCTCCCATGGTGTGTTCCTCGTTTGGGTCAGTGTGGATTATGGTACTCTGTTCACTGTTGTATAGCTCGGTGTAGAATTCCTCTATTCATTCTATGATCCTATCTTGATCATGGATTTCTCTACCCTGCATGTCCAGGAGTGTAATCAGTCTGTCTTGGCCTAGCTTCTGCGTTCTTCGGAGTTTCTTCAGGCTCTTTGATGCCATGATCGTTTCTCGTATGATCTCATGATTGTATTCCCTGATATTCTCTATTCGTTTCTTTTTGATGGTCTTGCATATTTCTGCGTACTCTACTCGTTGTTTAATGTTGCAGTTTTCCGCCATTTCTCGTCGTTTCGATTTCAGTTGTTTGTTTATTGCCTTAGCTACTCTTGACGCGCTTTGCTGGATCATGTCTGAGATGGTTTCGCTCATGGTGTTGAGGTCGTCTAGTTCTTGTAGTGTCTCGAATCGGTTTCTCAATTCGATTTGGAATTCCGATCTTCTTTGATCCTATTCGTGTGGCATCTACTCTTGGTCATAATATTTGTCCTTTCTACCTCTATGCCCACTTTGATGTTGCTCATAACCAGGCTGTGGTCACTTCCAATGTTGACTTGGTTGATGACTGTTACGCCCGTGACGATGTGTGGTCTGTTTGTTAGGATGTAGTCAATTTCGGTATTCGTTACACTGTTTGGGCTTTTCCACGCCCATCTCTTCCTTGCTTTCTTTTGGAACCTGGTATTCAAGATTTTGTACTTTCTTGATGTTGCCCGTTCTACCAAGGTGTCGCCTCTTTCTGTTTCAATTCGAGCCAAAATTTGCTCGTTGCCGTTTCCATGGTTTGGTTTCCTTAAAGTCTCATCGACGTCGTTATAGAAGCTATTTATGTCTTAATCTGAATGTGATGTTGTTGGTGCATATACTTGCACTATCTTTAGTTTGTAGCGGTTTGTTATACACAGAACAAATTCTGCGACTCTGGGGCTAATGCTGTTTACCCTCACTATATGGTTTTTCCATTTCATGTTGATGAGAAAATCTACTCCTGTTTGGATGCTGTTTGCCTTAAAATGGCATAGTAGGTGGCCGCTTTGTAACGTAGTGAAACATTCCTCTGGTCTTCTCACTTCGGAGATCCCGATTACATCTCATACCAACCTGGTTTCCCTAAGTTCTTCTTCGAGTTCTTGAATTTGTTCATCTCTTAGTAGAGTTCTGACGTTGTATGTCGCTATCGTTAGTCTAGTTACCGTCTTTCGGCGGCTCTTTTTGACCCAGAGATTCTTAGCACCCCCTACACATAGCCCTAGTTGACCAGAGCCGCATCCTTGGTCATGGACTCTTTCGGGGCCGCTGTGGACTGGGGGCCATGGCTTTGTAGTGCTTTGCATGCTGGTGTTGGTGGCCTACCCTTCCACGCTGACCAGTGCGGGTTGGAAGGCGCAGGCGATATAGGGTGAACGAAATTGCCCAAGTTTCGGCACGGTGGCTGTATCAGAACCTAACCACCGACTTGCCGGCACCGGGATTCGGACCCCGGTCGGGAGTCCGGCACTCTAACCACTCGACCACCGCGCCCTATATATATATATATATATATATATATATTATATATATATATATATATATGAAATAGTTGAAAAATTGTCATATATATATATATATATATATATATATATATATATATATATATGACAATTTTGTCGAACCTCTTTTCCAATTTACAGGGTGGCAGAAAAACATCTTCGTTGTTTTTCTAGTAGGTTGCACTTGCTAACACAGAGCATTCCGTTTCCAAAGCCAATATATTATATGTTTAGTGACAAGTTGAATACGTACACTGTGAGACAGAAAAAACAGCACCGTACACAAAAGTCGACATCCGACAGAGGACAAACAAGCCCCTGACAGGTAATGTTGCCACCTGCCGGTCGATGACTAACAGACCAGCCCATGACGTCTGGACACAGAGAGACCAAATCACCGCTAAGCAGCTACCAATAACATACGCAACTGATCTTAAACCATTACTCAAACAGAGTGGGTAACCACGCGCCCAGCGTCAAATGTAAAGCACACGGACATAACCTACCTCCTGCCATCAGTGTCTCAGTAGGAGATCTCGTTTACATCAAATGTGACAGACAGAAGTGCAGAGCACGTGATACATACATTGTCACCAAATTGCTCAACTATGAGGGGTGGTGTAAACTTGTCGAAAAAAGTGATGGCAAGACAACTGAACATTCACCTTGACACGAACACTGCCGATCCATCATGGCCACTCGACGGAGACGGCACTACTGCGAGTGAAGAATGACATAGTCGCGGCGTTGAATAATATGGGCGAGGCTGTTCTTGTAATACTAAATTTGTCCAGTGCTTTCGACACAGTGAATGATGATCAGGCGTTTGTAGTCGAGGGGCAAATGCAAAAAAATGCGAAACGAGAGAGTGCGTATGTGCATATGCGTGCTTGTGTGGACGCGCGCGCCGGCGCGCATGTGCATGGAAACGTGCGCGTATGTTCATGCATACATTTATATGCGCGTAACACGTATCGATGTATGTCCATATGAATACTGTACGTATAAGTACCATGCATGCATAAGTACAGACATTTGATCGAAAATCGTATAGCTTGTACATACATACATACATACATACATACATACATACATACATACATACATACATACATACATACATACATACATACATACATACATACATACATACATACATATTATACATATGCATTCTTGCTTGCTCGCATGCACGCACGCCGCCGCACACACAAATGTTGACAGTTACTCTTCCTGAACAATGTTGCTAACGTGAGGCAGACACAGTTTCGCGATAATTAAATTACACTAACGTAAAAACAAATGAAAATTGCTCATACATCCAACGACAACCACGTAGATGGCATAATTATCTTTCCGAAGATATTGACCTACTGCGTGAGCTTTAATTGTATATTTTGTGGTATGTATGTATGTATGTATGTATGTATGTATGTATGTATGTATGTATGTATGTATGTATGTATGTATGCATGTATGCATGTATGTATATATGTATGTATGTATGTATGTATGTATGTATGTATGTATGTATGTATGTATGTATGTATGTATGTATGTATGTATGTATGTATGTATGTATGTATGTATGTATGTATGTATGTATGTATGTATGTATGTATGTATGTATGCATGTATGCATGTATGTATTTATGTATGTATGTATGTATGTATGTATGTATGTATGTATGTATGTATGTATGTATATATGTATGTATTTATGTATGTATGTATGTATGTATGTATGTATGTATGTATGTATGTATGTATGTATGTATGTATTTATGTATCTGAATCTGAATGGGATACGTCGTAAAGAAGCCAATAGTGGCTATTATATACGACGGGGGTGTGTGCGCATGTTATTGAGTGTTTGAGCCGCAGGTCAGGCGACTGAAATCAGTTATGGTTTCAGCCTGGACCTGCGACTCGTTTAGTTGGTTCCAGTCGGCTATTGTTTTTACAAAAAATGAATTCTTAAATTGTTCAGTGTGGGCTGTGGGTACTATAAAACATCTGGTGTTGTTGGTTGTTAGTTGTTGGACAAAATTTGAGGATACATGGTCGGGGAAGTGTTTTGGCTTAATGTGTCTTTTGTTTGTTTTTTGGGGCCGGAAGAATGTTTCAGTGGGGAGAGCTGGGATGGATCCTCTAACAGTTCTGAACATGAATTTTAGTCTTTGGTCGCGTCGTCTATTGTCTAATGTGTCGAGGTTAAGGTTGGTGAGCATGGTTGTGACAGATCCTGGGTGTCTAGAGCGGTAGTCTCCAGTGATGAAGCGAGCTGCACGGTGTTGAATTTGTTCTAATTTGTCTATGTCCCCCGATGGTATGGGTCCCACACTATGGCTCCGTATTCTAAGACAGCGCGCACAAGGGCAATGTATGCCGTCCGTTTGCTGTTAATGGGGCATCTGCGTATATTTCGTCTTAGGAAGCCAAGTGTGCTATTTGCTTTTTTGGTTATTGTAGAAATGTGTGAGTGCCACTTTAAGTCATTAGATATGGTGATGCCAAGGTACGGGTTGGTAGTTACATATTCCAGAGTTTCATTGTTTAGGCTATAGAAGAATTGTGTTTTATTTTTTATGCTTAGGATGTGACATTTGTTTGTATTAAAATTCATCCCCCAGGTATTTGCCCACTTCCCAAGTTGCGTTAAGTCCTTCTGTAGCAAAATATGGTCGTTGAATGTCTGTATTTTCCTGTATAATAGGCAATCGTCTGCAAAGAGGCGGACTTGAGATTTGACAGAGGTTGGTAAGTCATTTATGTGACACAAGAAGAGCAAAGGGCCTAAGACTGTGCCTTGTGGGACGCCAGAATCAACGGGTATTTCTCTCGACATTTTACCGTCGAGTACGACTTTCATTGTTCTTCCAGTCAGGAATTTGTTTAGCCATTCAAGTATTGTGCCTCCGATTCCATAATGGGATAATTTTGTAAGGAGTTTTGAGTGGGGAACGGTGTCAAATGCCTTGCTAAAATCTAACACTGCCATGTCTGTCTGGGTTCCGGTGTCGAAGGAGGAGAATAGGTCATGCATAGTGGTTAGAAGTTGTGTTTCACATGAGAAGCCTGCTCTGAAGCCGTGGTTAAGGTCTGTTAGGATGTTGTGTTCTTCAAGGTAAGTCATAAGGTGGCGGTAGATGATGTGTTCAAGAATTTTACATGGAACAAATGTAAGGGAGATGGGACGATAGTTTTCTGGTAGATGTTTATCTCCTTTTTTGAATACGGCCGACACGTTTGCAGTGCGCCAGTCTGAGGGTAGGACGGCTGTGTCCAATGACCGTTGGAAGATGTCCCTGAGTGCTGGGGCTAGGGTGTCAGCACAGTTCTTCAAAATGACATTCGGGATTTGGTCAGGCCCACATGCTTTGTGGGGATTGATGGCTTTGAGTAACTTGCATACTCCGGCTGTGTTAATGTTAATATCACTTATAATTGGGTGTTGTGGAGGGTCAAGGTGTGGGGGAGCAGATCCACCATCTCTGGTGAAGACACTCTGGAACTGGTCCAGGAGAATTTCAGCCTTCTCCTTGCTGTCACACGCCAATGAACCATTCTTTTTCAGGGGGGCTACTCCAATGTTGTCTTGTTTTCTGCTTTTAATGTATTTCCAGAAGGGTTTTGAGTTGTTTGTCTGGAGTCCTTGGGTTATGGTATTATTGATGTATTCCCATTCGGCTTTACGCATACTTCTCCTACATGTTTTTTGGATGAATTTGTAGTTTGTCCAGTTGTTTGTTTCCTTAGCTTTCTTATAGATTCTTCTCTTTCGCTTTAGTAGTCGATGCAGCTTCCAATTTAACCATGGGAGGTTGCATCGGCTGGAGCTCAGTTTTGATGGGATATGTTTGTCAATAGATTCTGTTAGCGTATTCTTGAAGGTTGACCACAGTGATTCGGTGCATGCACCTGTGTTGTATTGGGTGTTGATTTTGTTTGACAAGGTGTTAAAGTCATCATTAAGGCTTTCCCAGTCAGCGCGAGCAAACTGGTAGATCTGTCTTCGTTGTTTATTTTGGTATTGGATTTTTACGTCGAAATCTGTGACAATAATATCGTGGTCGGATATGCCTGGTACCGATACAGAATGTGTTACTATTGTTGGATTTGTAGTGAAGACTAGGTCTAACAACTTGCTTTCTCTAGTGGAACTATTATGGACTTGCGTTAGTTGGGCACTTTCGGTTACGTCAATGAGGGATTGCTGAGTGGATCGGTCTGGACTACAGGTATTTACGTTTCCTATTTCCCATGATATGTCGGGGCAGTTGAAGTCTCCGCAGAGGATTATTTGTTTTTGTTTTGAACTTCTTGATATCGTTGTTAGGGATTTATTAAGTTCTTGTATGGTATTGTTGCATCGGTGTGGCATGTAGAAGGAACCTATTAGCATGTTTGTTTTATTTTGAAGTTGTATTTTTGCCCACAGAATTTCACAGTCACTATCTAGGTCTGGTTGGTTGGAAGATACGATGTCCTTCCGCACAAGCAAGAAAACACTTCCTCCTGCTGTTGCGGTCTTTCCGGTATGCCGTATGCGGTATGCGGTATGCGGTATGCGGTATGCGGTATGCGGTATGCGGTATGCGGTATGCGGTATGCGGTATGTATGTATGTATGTATGTATGTATGTATGTATGTATGTATGTATGTATGTATGTATGTATGTATGTATGTATGTATGTATGTATGTATGTATGTATGTATGTATGTATGTATGTATGTATGTATGTATGTATGCATGCATGTATGTATGTATGTATGTATGTATGTATGTATGTATGTATGTATGTATGTATGTATGTATGTATGTATGTATTTATGTATGTATGTATGTATGTATGTATGTATGTATGTATGTATGTATGAATGTATGTATGTATGTATGTATGTATGTATGTATGTATGTATGTATGTATGTATGTATGTATAATAACAATAATAAATATAATTGGAACGGTGGAAGAAGAATGGATTTTTAAAAAGTATATATTTATTGGACCAGCGGAGGAGAACATGGCAGAACATATGGTAAGGGAGGAACCTCCTGAAAGAGCAAGAACCGACATGGTGGAATCAGAGCAATCAGAGAAAAGAGAAAGAGGTATGGAAGGAGATAGAAGTGATCAAAAGGAATGGCGGACAACCGGATGCGGTTATACAACACATATACGGACTGAAAAACGACAGCTAGGAATGTTGTGGATAAGGCAAATAGAGATAT
The DNA here is from genome assembly GCA_025642075.2 of Ridgeia piscesae. Lineage (NCBI taxonomy): Eukaryota > Metazoa > Annelida > Polychaeta > Sabellida > Siboglinidae > Ridgeia > Ridgeia piscesae. The sequence goes on from JAODUO010000007.1 coordinate 735,162, forward strand.
GGAAAAGAAGGTATACAGAAAGCTCGCCGAGTATAGTGGAAAGAAGATGATCTATAAGATGGCTGAGGATAGCAAGAGGTATGAAAGCTAGAACAAAGCGATCAAAGACAAGAATGGAAAGCTAGTGTCAGACAGGAAAGAAATGCTAGATGTATGGGAGAAGACATTGCTAAACCAAAGGGAAAACAGAGAACAACATCTACCTAGTGGAGTTGAGGGAGAACAAAGGGTGGAGGAGATCGCGGTTGATGAGGTAGAGAGAGAGAGAGAGAGAGAGGGAGAGAGAGAGAGAGAGGGGAGAGAGAGAAAAGAGAGAGAGGGAGAGAAATAGAGAGAGAGGGGAGAGAGAGAAAGAGAGAGAGAAAAAGAGAGAGAGAAAGAGAGAGAGGGGAGAGAGAGAAAGAGAAAGAGAGAAAGAGAGAGAGGGGAGAGAGAAAGAGAGAGAGAGAGAGGGAGAGAGAGAGAAAGAGAAGAGGGAGAGAAAGAGAGAGAGAGGAGGGGGAGAGAGAAAGAGAGAGAGAGAGAGAGAGAAAGAGGAGAGAGAGAGAGAGCAATGAACAAGATGAAGAAATGTAGGGCGGCAGGCATTGTTGAAATGCGAGTAGAGATGTTGCTGGTGGCTGAGCGAATTGGAATATGGTGGACAAAAGATTGCTGCATGGAAGAGGGAAGTTCCCAGAGGAATGGAGAACGGGGTTAATTGTCCCATTGTGGAAAAGAAAGGGAGATGTGCATGACCCAGGAAAATATAGAGGCATTACGTTGCTAACCCATACGTTGAAGTTGCTGGAAAGAATCCTGGATGGCCGAATAAGAGCAGTAGTGTAAGGGGAAATCGATGAAGAACAGCAGGAGCTTAGACATGGAAGAAAAATAACGGATGGGATGTTTGCGGCAGCTAGTGGAAACTGGAAGGACAGGAGGATATGGCAATTATTTTCATAGACCTGGAGAAGGCCTATGATACAGGCCAAATGGAAATGGCACTGGCAACACTGAGGTGGATGGGCTTCCCAGAGGCGGAGGTCAATGTGGTGGAGGGGACGTATGAGGACATGCATGCTGCTGTGTGGACCGGGAGTGTCGGGAGAGTGCAAAATAAATATTGGCCTGAGACATGGGGAGCACCTTGTGCCATTTTTATTTATCGCTGTTATGAAACTGATAAGCAGTAAGATTGGTATTAAAAGACATGCTCCGGAATATATTGTACGCAGACGACCTGGCAGTAGTAGCGAATGGTGAAGCAGATCCCCAAGAACAGCTGATAGAGTGGAAAGCTATATATATGGTATACATATATGGCTTAGAAACGATGGCACTAACGGACAAACAACAGCAGAAAGTACAGGTTTGCGAAAACAACTGGATAAGAATAATCGTGGGAGTGAAGAGAGCGGATAAGAGAAGAATAGAAGAATTGAGAGTGAAGGAAAGCGTTAAGAAGAAACTGGTGAGGAGTAGCTAAATGGGCTGGATATATGGAAAGAATGGGATATGAAAAATTGATACAAAGAGAGCTGATGCCCAGAAAGTGGAGGGAGAAAGGAGGCGAGGAAGACCGAGAATGCGAAGGGAAGACTGCGTTAAGAGTATCTGGACAAATTGGGTGGAGAATGGAGAACAACAGCAAAAGACAGGAATTGGAGGATGTTGATAGAGAACGCAGAGAGAGAAAAGTGGGGAGAGGAAAGAAAAGACGAAGAAGAGATGACAGTAACCTTGGCAAACCTGACCCCTAATGACAGGGTCAACAAGAGAACAACAAGTAGTAGTAATAATAATAAATCCGTTTCTCAATATAACGCCTATTAAGGAACTAAATGCCAATCAAAGCGTTTCACACTAACATGACGTTTTGACAAAATCTAAAATATAAATTAAATAAATACATAAGATAAAGTCAAATAAATAAGCTAAGATAAATAAGTAAGTAAGCTAATAAAGCAAAGATAAATAAATACGTAAGCTAAGAAAATTATTATAAAAACCGTTCTCCTCGGCACCGCCACTGCGAGAAGTGTTGCATTACTCGCTGATCGCAATGGACGAGTATACACGTTGCGAGCTATCACATAATTGAGGTAGTCCGGGACTAAACCATGCAGGATCTTATACATGTAAGTACAGATCTTGAATGCGACTTTCATATTGATCGGCAGCCAATGCAGCGTTTGCAGAATCGGCGTGATATGATCTGACGCGGTTGATGGGGCGAGCGGCCGAGTGTTATGCTTTTTGGGGTCGGTTGGTCAGTCCATTATTCAGTCCACCGAACAGACCATTGTAGTAGTTGAGGCGACTCGGTACCAGACAACATACTACAGGATGGCATGCGTCTCGCGTCAGCAGGTGTCGGATTATGCTGATCAGGCGTAGACGATTTACATTTGCGATTGCACATGTGTGACCTTGACAAGTTGGCGGTCAGTTTCGTCACAACGTTTTGTTACCCGAACAAAGAGACTTACCCTTGAACAATGGGAAAACACCAGTAGAACTGTTGCTGGGACGAAAGCTGAGAACACGTACGGCTGCCGTCCACAGCATACAGACGAGAGACGTTACAGACCCGCCTACCAACACGCAGCGACAAACGTAAGCCACTGCCTGAGCCAATGCGACGGTGAGGGTGAAAGCAAACAACAAACGTCGAGGAAACTGGCAAACTGGCCTGACAAAGCAAGAGTTGTCGGATCGTCAGGCCCAAGATCATATGATGTGGAGCTGGAAGATGGGCGTATGATTCGCAGGAATCGCCAACACCTGTTGCTCACCAGAGAACCATATAAACCAGTCATGGATGAGACGGGTGAGACAACACCTGGAGACACCAACGCCAACCGAGATCCGCAACGACGAAACTACACCGTCATCACCAGTGTTGCGTACACCGTCATCACCAGTGTTGCGTACACCGTCATCACCAGTGTTGCGTACACCGTCATCACCAGTGTTGCGTACACCGTCATCACCAATGTTGCGTACACCGTCATCACCAGTGTTGCGTACACCTTCATCACCAGTGTTGCGTACACCGTCATCACCAGTGTTGCGTACACCTTCATCACCAGTATTGCGTACACCGTCATCACCAGTGTTGCGTACACCGTCATCACCAGTGTTGCATAAACCCAGGAGTGAGCTTCCTGGTGTACGCAGATATCCGGAGGGAAACAGGAAGCCTCCGATGAGATTGGCCCTTTAATAAGCACCACTGGTACATCGGAGGGCACAATAATCGCTTGACAGTGGCCGGGACATAAGTAGTCGATTTGTGTTCCGTAGAACAGGCAAAAGGACATTTACTTAATGCTATGTATTCTCAAATGTTCCTACAGGCTTACCACGTGACCTTTCGAATAATGGACAATTATTAGATAGAAAATTGTTCAAGTTACATTTTTGTACAAACATGGACATGTGTTGATCACACTGCCATGTTTGGCGTACCATTACATCGTATGCCATCAGGGTACACCCGGGTCCCTGGTGGCGGAAGAATAAAGCTGTCTGTGTAACTTGTTTGATTGCTTTCCCATGCTTTAAGATTGTGTGCTACACAAAACATAACAGTTAGTGCGGCATGAAGGTCAGCTTTGAATAAATCCAGGTCCACGTGACGGTAATCACGTCCTCGCCAGTTGATGGTCGTGAGCGCGGCGCGTGTCCTTCAATAGAACATGTTATTGTATGATGATCTGAAAACGTGTTCCGCTATTCGGTAAGATATCAGCATGGGATGTGAGGATGGTGTCTTCTTTTCGAGAGATTACGCCATCCAGCCTGTGATTAGAACTGTGCGCGGGACCAGTCACATGATAACTATGATAACATATATAATATATCAGCAGCAAATACACTTCCAGATATACTCAAATCTGCGCATCTAGCAAATATGTCATCTTTTTATATTTCATTGCATCCAGAAAGTTCACAGCACTTTCGTGATTACAAAGTATGAACTCGTTTCCTTTTTATCCGACCTCTATCACTCCCACATATGGTACAATTAATGTAGTCTGGATAAACAAGGATCCTAGCTGGTCTAGGAGAGCTTGTGCTGCGTGTGTAAGGATTGTGGATTGCTTCTGGTAGTTTGTTTGTCTCACCAGTTACCTCGGGTTCCTCCAAAATGAGCGGGAGATTCCGTATATCAGTGTATCGTTTATAACATGCAAACATATTGTGACACTTGAATGCACGGTCAGGTTCGAGAATCCTTAATATTGTGAACAATGTCATCTCTGATTATATACTGTAGTTTTATATATTAACATTGGCATTTTATATACACACACACACACACACACACACAAACACACACACACACACACACACACACACACACACACACACACACACACACACACACACACACACACACACACACACACACACACACACACACACACACACACACTGAGATTACCCCGCTCAAATCCAAGATAAATTACTGGGCCATCTGCATATTACTACTATGTGGATTAACACATAGGATAGAAAAGAAAACATGTGGAAACCGTAGTACTGCCTTGGTAATGTCCCCTGACTTTGAGTACAAGTACTTTCCAGCATCCACAAACACCACAGCAGGTTGGAAATCCAACAACTTCTACAAAATAGCATCCCTAAACCAAAAACATTCAACATGCTTTGCCATCTTAATTCGCATGCAAGCTGGCGACCTTAACCTTAACCCTGGTCCATACCAGCCTAAATTCCCCTCCGCCATCTGTAAAAAAGCAGCAAGGTGGGACTAGCGAGCGATATGCTGCGATCACTGCAAACCATGGTACCAGGTAGACTGCATGGGAATGTCAACAATAGCATAATGCCCTGCAAAATAGTCAAGTCTCGTGGATTTGCTGCCAGTGTGGCACCCCCAACTTCGGAAGTTCACATTTCTCAAATTCTACCATAGAGCTAACAAACAGCTTTTCAGTCCTGTCAGACATCTCCACTTGTGATTGTAGCGAACGACTAAGCCCACCTCTAGCCACGTCTTCTCCATACAAACAAAGGAATAATACCAAAAAACAATAATTGGAATAACACAAGATCAGGTAAAAGTAAAACAGATAAAACAAAGAAACACACCCAGAGAGCACCTACTAGTAGTAAAAGACAACTGTAGCATCAGGAATAAAATTTCAGACCTTGCCATGTGCATAGAAAACTACAGCCCCGATATAATTATTGGCACTGAAACACACCTTGACAACTCAATTAACAGCAGTGAACTGTCCCCCCAACTACTCAGTCATCCGTAAAGGCAGACACTTCGACAACTCCAAAGGAGGGGTCTTGATAGCATTAAAATCTGACCTAATAGGAACCCACAGAACAGACAACTGTGAAATAATCTGGGTCACAATCAAAATACAAGGAACGAAAGACATTATAATAGGCGCATTCTATAGAGCACCCCAATTTGGTAACACAAGTGAACACATGCATGAACTACGAGAATGTATCAACAAATTTAAACACTCAAATAAGGAACACATATGGCTAGGAGGAGATTTTAACATTCCCGATATAGACTGGGACATACTCAGCCCAAAACCAGGTGGAACTGCTCCCGGACTATCAAAAAATTCTTCTAGAAATCTCTAATGACTTTGGACTAGAACAAATTATACGTGAACCCACTAGAATAAAGAACACCTTGGACTTGTTCTTTACAACTAACCCTATCCTTGTTGAAAGATCTACAATAGTACCAGGAATAAGTGACCATGACGGCATCCTAATAATCATAACCAGCTGCAAACCCAGATTCGTCAAGCAAAAACCACGCAAAATATACATGTACCATAAAGCCAACACCCAAGCCCTAAAAGAAGACCTGCTCAAATGGAGCAACAATTTTGCAACCAAGGATATGTCCATGAAAACAGCTGACGAAATGTATACAGAATTCCAAATTGCCCTTATTTCAGCAATGAACGCTCACATACCGACTAAGATTTTAACAACACGTAACCAAACACCAAGGATAAATAGACTTATAAAACGAGTGCACAAGCGTAAACAAAGATACACAGAAACCAAACTAGTCAGGGAATTTTTTGAAAGGCACGCAAAAAAGCACACACATAAACAGGAAAGGCCCACAGAAGGTAGCATCAATCTGTTCAGACTCGGCAAAATGATTCTGGTCCTACATCAAAAACCTAAAAGTAGACACTATTGGAATACCAACCCTAACTAAAGATCACCAGACATAATCAGACAACAAACTTAAAACCGAGTTTCTCAATGACCAATTCAAATCAGTCTTCACAAAAACACCAACTTTCCAAAAGAACCATACTTAAAAATACCCAGCTATGCCTGACATTACCATCACAACAAAGGGAGTCGCCAAATTACTACACGAGTTAAAATCAAACAAATCTACAAGACCCGATGGTGTACCAGCAAGAATATTGCAACTTGCTGTCAATGAATTAGCCCCAGCTCTCGGAGTAATCTTCCAAAGATCAATCACCACATGTGAAGTTCCCCTCTCATGGCTGCAAGCCAACATCATCCCAATCTTTAAGAAGGGAGACCGAACTCTTCCATCAAATTACCGTCCCATCTCCCTAACCTCAATATGTTGCAAACTCCTTGAACACATTATCTACTCTAACCTAATGGACTATCTTGACCAACACTCAGTTTTATCTGACAAACAACATGGCTTCCGCAGTAAACACTCGACTGAAACCCAGTTAATACTCACAACACATGACCTATCCAAATCTCTAAATAATAAGTCACAAGTAGACATGATCATAGTGGACTTCTCAAAAGCATTTCATAGTGTCCCCCATAACCGGCTCCTAAGCGAAATAAAGAGACAAACAAAACAACAACAAAACACACGCCTGGATTTCTAAATTCCTCATATGCCGTGAACAGAGAGTGGTGGTTAAATCTGGTGTATCACAAGGCATGTACCAGGCCCTCTTCTCTTCCTGATATACATCAACGATTTACTTAACAATATTCGTTTGTTCGCAGATGACTGTGTCCTGTGTAGAGAAATCAACAACCAATTATACTCACAAGAACTACAGAAAGACCTAGACGAGTTAATTAAATGGGAAAATGACTGGAAAATGCACAAATGCTTTGTGATGAGACAATTGTTAACATTCCTGAACCACAACATTTTAGACAAGCTTTAATACATGACTAACAACCTAACAAGCATGCGCACCCAACCCTGACCGTTTGACTCCACCAGGAGTGTTGGCCAGTACACGACAAGACAAGACAGTAACTCGAACCCCGGCTGTGTTAGAGACCCTTTACGATGTCTTGGTGCTCATCTCACAGCCAAGTGTCAGTGAAGAAGGAGATGACAGCATGATGATATTAAAAGTTTAATGGGTTATTAAGAGCTCAAGCCAATGGCCAGGTATATGTGTCAAAACGTTACATGTTTCAAATCAAAGATATTAGAATACCATCAAACCTAGAAGTAGTTGAAGAAGGTATATCAAATCACCAATACTGTAAAATTCTGAATGATTACTCGCTGATTTTCCTACAAAGATATATGGTTATAAGATACATTTATTATGTGGCAACTTTACAGATGGATTGTACATGTACATTCAAACTAAAATCAACAATTCCATACAATATCATATTAATATACAATGTTAGCATATCTTGTTAAACATTAAAATTATCATTGGAAACCTACGTAATACATTTAAAACATATACATTAAAATATACTTTACATAAACATTGTTATAAAATAAGAATAAATAAAACGTTAAATCAAATAAAACTGTCTGTTAAAATACATGTACATTACTAGCCGATCTGAAAATGCTGTAAACACCACAGAATTAAGACATTTTTGTAGCGATTAGTTTTTGCCCTTGGGATAGGTAACCTGTTACACAACCTCAAGGCATACGGCACACTTCGACCATTTGGTACTAACGCATTCAGTTTGCGATCACTACTCTTCATTTTAGCGAAATACGCTCTACACAATTCATCGCGTCTGCGGTGCAACGTCGGCAGGTTTACCATCTGCAAGATATTGTCGTACTTGATAACCTGGAGATTTAGTTTTGAGACACCTTTTTTGAATTATTTCTATGTTGTCCGATAAATATTTAGGTAAGTTCGTATGCCATACAGGGCACGCATATTCGAATACAGGTCTAATTACAGATACATAAATTCTAATCAAATCGTTTTGGTTGATACCAGCACGTTTCAATTGACACATCATGTACACTCTCTTTCTTGCCTTTGAAATTATTTCCTCTACATGTGCATTCAAACTTAAATCAGATCGTATAGTTACACCGAGAACCTTTGCTTGAGACACACTTTCAATATAATTTCGATTCATATAAATAAATGGCACAAAATGTACAAATGTTCTGTCTCTTCTGAAACATTTCTTTGGTCTTAGTCGTATTGATAGGCATGTCATTATTACAAGACCATTGCTCAACAACGTCAGCAGAATCCTGGATAACAGATACCATGTCTTGGTTGCATATTTCAAATATAGAGCTGTCGTTAACATATTTATAAATGGGACAAGGCGTTTGCAAATCATTGATATGGACTAAAAAGTGTTTTGGCCCTGATAAAGTCCCCTGGGGAACGCCCCCATTGGGATACCCTGGTTTTGACACAGCGTCGCCGACTTTACTCTCTGTTGGCGATCTAGTAAGAACGCTGCCATCCATCGAACCAGATGTGCAGCTACTTCCATTCCAACCATTTTGCTTAACAGTATATCGTGGTTAATCAGATCAAATGCACTCTTACAAAATTGCCCGTTACATCGGTGCTTTCATACCATTTGTGGAGCATTTCAACAAGAGCATCCGTGGTACAAGTCCCTGCCATTCCTCCATACTGCTTGTCATCAATTTGTGGTTTAACATAAACATCGACTCATTTTAGCACTAGTGATTCAAACACCTTAGCTATAATTGGTGTAAGTGATATCGGTCTTATGTCATTATCAATATTAACTGGAGGATGTTTCTTTGACAAAGGAATAACAGTTGCCGTCTTCCATAGTTTTGGCAGTACACCTTCCCTAAGAGAACTATTAAATATAGCAGTTACCGGTGCCGCAAGAAGGTGTGAACACTCTTTCAACGCCCATGGGGGTATTCTGTCCGAACTCGTAGCTTTGATCACTTTGATGTTATCAAGTGCCTACTACTTAGTGTCACTCACGTTAATGGTGAATTTAGCTGGCAGTGGTTCTTTAATGTCAAAGATGGCATTCATACGGTTTAGAGTGTCCATATTCCTACCAGTAAATGCATTTGCCAAACCCAGCATCTCATTTTGACCGCCATGTGAGTTACCCAAGAGGGTCTTCATATGTTTCCACCAATCCCGTGATGATGTTGCTTCTATTGATGCAATTTTGGATTTAGAGAATTGGCGTCGTAATTTCGGCGCTGCGCGATTTACTTGATTGCGGAGACTTTTTGTCCGTTCCACGTCACCCACCATGCGTGCACGTTGCCTCTGCCTAATCAGGTGGCGAAAGCCATCGGTGACCCATGGTTTATCTGTGTTGTGACGTGTTACAGTCTTGAACGGACAACATATATCAATAAATGGTCCACAGTTTTTTTTTGAAAAACGTAAACTGTTCCTCGCACGGCAATGTGTACAAATACCCCCATCTGATCTGTGCCAGGGTCGAAGTAAACAATGCTCGTTCAGTTTTACCCATGCGCCTGGTAACAATTTTCTGGACCATTCCGGTATCGAGTGTTGGATACCACGCTGGGACAAGTTGGATACCACGCTGGGATGTTCCTAGTTCATCAATCACTGACGGCAAGCCGTATACATGTTAGACCACATTTTGTCCAATATTGCAAAATTACGTGTGGCAGTCTTAGCAAGCTGTTCGTAACCATAATGTGTACGTAAAAATGTGTCCTTGAATTGATTAAAATCGCCACTTAAAATAACACCACAGTCTGGGCTGCCACGCAAAATTGTGTCCAGACTGTTTATCATGTATTCTCGCATGGACCAATTCTCTTCTTCTTCAAGATCGTGCAAACGTTCATACGGAATAGTCTCGGCCACATAACATGCCACTCCCCCGCCTCCTTTTTCAAGGCGGTCTGTTCTTTCACAACAGAACCCTGCCAAACCGACAGATTCCGTTGACATGTACGGCTTAAACCAAGTCTCTGTGACACATACGCATCCAACGTCGTTCGTGTGTACCACAGCAAGTAACTCGTAAGATTTCTCAATAGAGAGAGACACGGTTACACTATACATCGGGTTTTATGGTTGCCAACAAAAGAGGAATATGGACGTATGTTTGTGGTGGTAAGTCCAGACATATTACAGTGTTTTGTGTCAAGTTAACTCAATTTGTTGTTCCAGTAAAGTGTGGTCTCCATGAAGTAGGGCCCTGGGCTTAAGGTGTGTCTTCATTGAGTCGCCCCCAAGAATTCAAATACATTAATTTTTTTTCTCATTTGAGTAGGCCTGGAATAATTATTTTCTCACTCGAATGATCCTAAGATCTCGTGACATAGAATAATGTCACGAGCTCCAATGTTTTATTCTAATTTTAGTCCTCGATATGGGCCCTGCTGGCTGTGCGCCTATATGTATAGTGCCATACCTTAAGTGGAAGCGAAGGAAATGTAGCCGTGGGATTTGTTTATAATTTAAGCCCTGAGCCGATGGTTTTCCCATTTAACTGGGGTCTCCGGGGGCTCTGTTTGACCTCTGGGCCCTGGGACACGTGCTTCAGTTACTATGCCGTGTGCATATGGTAAAACGCCTCTGAATACTAAGAGGCATGCATAATATGTCTGAACCATCCCTTCTAATTCATCTCTGTACAATAATTAACATATGCGTATTACGTTCATGAATATGATTTATTACACAGTCAATACGCTTGTAAAACATGTTTATTCATGTATGATACTCACGTCCAATCCTGACATATTCTACGACGCCTAGACGACTATATTTTAACCACAGTTGTAACACTCTTTTGTTGTGCTAATAGTGATTTCTTTATAAGTCACGGCTGTTATTGTGCTATGTGGCCGTATGTGTTAGAAAACAGTGAAGGGTGGCAACGTATTGAGTAGAATTGCGGGATCTCAACGTAGAAAATCCGTGTTGTTTGTCACTCTCATTAAAACCACATTGAGTCTAGTTATTAGTAGTCGTAAGTTGATTCACGAACTTAATACAAATGATACACATATTTATATTTCTTTGTTTACTTCTGAGAGTAACTGCTCCTTGAATCAACTTATAAACTGTGTTAATTACATTTTCTTTTGGATGATTTAAAGTTAAATGCCGTTAAGACAAAGTTTCGTATTATTGGCATCTGTAGTCAGCGTGAAAGAACAAAGAACTCGCCACCACCACTCTTGGCTTTATGTTTTCGTTGCATTTTAGCTTTCGTGTTCCTCTTATTCGTCGTTTGCTCTTCTACTTTCGATGCTCGTTTTGATAGTCTTTTATCACCCATTCTTTGTTTATCATGGCATAGTAACTGAAGCACGTGTCCCTGCCCATCACATTATGTTTCTACTTATATATATATATATATATATATATATATATATATATATATATATATATATATATATTTCGCATGGACATGCGCTACTAAGATGTCGATCGATTTGGCGGTCGAATGTATTTAACTCAAACGTTATGCATTTGTTGTGTTAGTATAACATCTACGCATCCACGGGTTGTTTGCCATGCAACTTAACCCTGCCAAATCACCTACGAGAAGTACTTGATTTATCCGAGTCGAACAAGTTTATTGACTTCGCCAATCGTGATGCTTCACCTGTGAGAGCAGCGGTAACACCCGGAAGACAGATATACAATTTCTGGGAATGATATCATATGATCGGAGGCCGACCACATTCCTCGTGAGCGATTTAATTAGCTGACCTTAAAAGAGGAGTGTGTCAGTGGTAACTGATGGCTGGTATTGACATAACCACCAGCAGCGATCCCTCACGCCCGACGATGCATCCTCATTAAATTGTTCTTGTGATCCGAATATGAAATAAAATGTTAACTTTGTCCCACTTGTCCGCTTTTTCTCGATCTTCCCTGTTCTAAACGGATTCTAGTGCTAGCAGGTCTTGCTCTTTAGCACGCCTACTAGGAGTCATATCACATGTGAGAGTCACGTGGTAGACAAATAGAGTGCTGATAGTTGGCTTGAGCAACCCCTGTTAACACGGGTACTCGGTACTCACACACCTGACCCTGGGTCAGGCGCATGCCGACGCCGTCGGGGCAGCTGTCATGAATGAATAAAGAACCACCAGAGTTACACTTTCAGGTTAAGGAAGTCACACTACGGTGTCGTCCCAGCTCCGTAAAACATTTGAAATAGACGGAGTTTGAACTTTGACTGTTGATTTGTATTCTACTCACCATGTCTTTCAACTCTTCAGAAGGTGCTTTTTTACCGGAGCGTGAAATCCAAAATGGCCATCGCCGAGCGGGTATTTGTCTATAACTTTGAATCTATGAGAGGTAGAGGGCAACTGTATTTAGTGTGCCTGCCCTAGACTACCGTTTCTGCCAATTCAAAAGCGATATGCAGCAAAATGGGCTTTAAAACAATAAAATAGCAAGCCCAAACGTTACATTACGTAGTTAAAAACAACGATTGTGCAAAGGTTAGCAAAGAAAATAATACATCGACCGCCTTGCTATACATTGCTCTTATGAATAGACATCCCAGCAAAACCTGCCAACGCCCTCGTGTCAGTTAGTGGATATCATCTAGCAAAGACATGTAGTTATAATGTATTACAATACATTTGGCACACAGTTGACATTCAAGATGTGGGCGCACCTTTTTATATACATGTATGCCTGGGTCGTTCTTTTAGTCCTGCTCATCTAACCATCTAACCTGGACGGAGCAGAGCATGACGCACGACGTGACGTAGACATGACATGACATGACATGATGTAGTGCCACTGTAAGTTACGCACCACTGAACACAACAAACAACCAAGCCCTTGACACAGTCTCTTGTACTCGCACAGCCATAGTAAAGTGACTGTTTCGCGAACGAGGACAACGCACATACTAAACTAATTAATGGGTAAAAGAGACGTACTGTTTGCTGTTGTTTTCGTTGTTGGATTATCTTCAGTCGGCGAAGGTAAGTTTATAAGAAATACACGCTAGAGTCAGGAGCATTAACATGAGAAAACATTGTAATAAAAAAAATATACGACACCATGTAACATGAGTAAAACTAAAGTGTAAGGCAGTGGTTGACCAACGTTTTCTCTCCGCATACCCCGTGACGTCTGAGACGATCGTCTATGTACCATCAATCTTTTTAACATAACATTTATACTCTGTAAAAGAAATTTATTCCTCATTCAGTTCAACGAAAACACAATTTGTTATTTATTAGATGAACGTAATTGTACGCTGAATTTATAATGCAAAACACTTCACAATTTGAGACTATGATTGTCAAATTCAGATGATTTTGACATTTAATCATGAGGTCATGTTTTCACTTTTTAGTCACTATATCACAATACTATCTTAATGTAATTTCCATCATAGGTGGTAAAATTAAAGTGATTTATGTCATATAAACTAATTAAGCGTCCAACCATGTAATAAGACTGATAATTGTATTTACCGTGTAGTGTATGTCGGATTTGTTTTGATATTTAAAGTGGAATATGTTGTACTCAGAGAGGTCAGCTGAATTAGCAATGTTGCCAAAGGTTATATCACTACATAACTAATGCGTCATGACATCCATTTGGCATTACTGCATATATCTGTAACTTTTGAAAATGTCCCTTATGTTTTTGTCATAAATAAAATGTTCTGAAACCGCATTGGGCATTTACTTTTCGATGGCATGAAAAAGTTTTTGCAAAGCAACTGGCCATGTGATGGATAGGTCAGTGTTTTCAATGCGTGGGAACGAGTGAACACACGACATGTGCCTTAGCGTTGTTTAGTTGATGTGAGCCCACCCATCATTATTACACCCGCCCACCCATCATTATTACACCCGCCCACCCATCATTATTACACCAACCCACCCTTCCTTATTACACCCGCCCACCCTTCATTATTACACCCGCCCACCCATCATTATTACACCCGCCCACCCATCATTATTACACCAGCCCACCCATCATTATTACACCAGCCCACCCTTCATTATTACACCAGCCCACCCATCATTATTACACCAACCCACCCACCATTATTACACCAACCCACCCACCATTATTACACCAACCCACCCACCATTATTACACCATTCTCTGACCTCCTGGCATCTCACACATAGGACCGAGTACACAGTGGATGTTGATCGTTGTAAAATTATAAATCTGTAAAACTGAAGAAAATAAAACGAAAATTCTATGAAACATGTTATTCATGGTTCCAAGATATGGCCAGACCGGAAGAATTTACCTTCCCTTTGGGGCAGTGTTATTAAAAACTTGCAATGTTACAGTCCATCCACTATAGAACTTTACCATGTACTGATGTCACGTGACGTGGCTCACTATCATGACACGAGCAAAACCCCCAAATGTAACATCAGTAAAACTAAAGGGAGAGGACGGCTTTATAGAACCTGAATAAAAGACAAGCCCATCATCATACTCCCTGCAGATAAAGGTAATCATGAACACTACTCAATATAGGAGAACATTGACAGGCATTGTGGGTGATATGACCACGTACAATAGATTAAGCAAAGACCCTACCCAGAAATGTAAAAACAGACTCATCAACTTCCTGGAAGAGAAAATGGATCTATCACAGCAGACAAACTGTATTGGAAACTGTACCAGGCTCTTGAAAGAGGACCCCCCGGTAGCCATAACAACCCGCTGATTCCGGCAAAACAAAAACATCGTATTCAATTCGGACACTCCGCCACAGTCGGTGACTTCCTATTAAATTCGTTGCTAGCTGAAATTGGCGGCACCAGCTGTTTCATTAATTCCATATCACAAAGCAAGCACATGTATGCACGAATTTTATTTAGTCGCCGGATTGCATCTGACATCGAACAAAATCCTAGGTGAGCATCCGTGGCGAAAACCAGACTTGATGAAAGCCTCTCCCAAAGAAAACACCACTATCTGGATCGGAGGCGATCTAACCTTCCTGACATTAGCTGGGAACCAAACAACATACAAAGACACAGCTTCATTAGTACTATAAGCCGCCTATGTGCTCCACAAAATCATGATGAACAAGCGCGTTCCAACAAACGTGTGCTCCACAAACGTCCATCAGCCCTGGATCAGGAACAACTTGAAACGAACACCCAGACGAAAATACCGTGCACGGAAGAAGGCGAAGAGCCCGCAAAAGAAAGACACGATGTTAAATTGTATTTTTTTTTACAAAGTTATCAATTAGCATGTACTATACAAGACTGTTATATATAAATGCAACATTAAGAATCAAAAATCACCTACCAACTTTATGCTGTATGTATATTTACTTATGTCTCTACTTACTTATATCTATATTTACTTATACTTATATACTTAAAATAGTGCCTTAAGGTACAATAGCCACGTCAGCTGCGCACATGGATCTTGACTTGAAGGTGTTTTTTCTCTCTCTCTCTCTCTCTCTCTCTGGAAGAATTTGTTTTAGAAAATGGAATGATTTTGTACATGAAATTGAAAGAAAGAGAAAGAAATGCGACGCTGTTGGAGTACCTCTAGCAAGGAAAAAAGAACTGATCACAAGTGAAAGCAAGAGCAAAGCCCACAATATGAACTATCACTTCTGTTCAGTCTTTACCACTGAAAACACCAGTAACTGCCTGTCAGAGAACCCAGTGATGCCAGGGATTCGTGTCCTGTCTGTCCGAGAATCTAGTGATCGAGGGATCCGTGTCCTGTTTGTCCTAGAACCCAGTGAGGCCAGGAATCCGTGTGCTGTCTGTCCTAGAACCCAATGATACAGGGGTCCGGATCAGCATCGCCGGAGTGTTCAAATTCCTGAAGAAACTCAACCAACAAAAGCCTTCTGGTGGAAGAAGAGATTGCTCCAGCACTCACCCCTTCTTCAACAATAGTCACTGCACACCAGCCAAGTTAGTAGGGTTGTCGTCGTAATAACATAACCCTCGTGCAGCTGTAATAACGTAACCCTCGTGCAGCTATAATAACGTAACCCTCGTGCAGCTGTAATAACGTAACCCTCGTACAACTGTAATAACATAACCCTCGTACAACTGTAATAACATAACCCTCGTTCAGCTGTAATAACATAACACTCGTGCAACTGTAATAACATAACCCTCGTGCAGCTGTAATAACGTAACACTCGTGCAACTATAATAACATAACCCTCGTGCAACTGTAATAACATAACCCTCGTTCAGCTGTAATAACGTAACCCTCGTGCAGCTGTAATAACGTAACACTCGTGCAACTGTAATAACGTAACCTTCGTGCAGCTGTAATAACATAACCCTCGTGCAGCTGTAATAACATAACCCTCGTGCAACTGTAATAACATAACCCTCGTGCAGCTGTAATAACATAACCCTCGTTCAGCTGTAATAACATAACACTCGTGCAGCTGTAATAACAACACTCGTGCAACTGTAATAACATAACCCTCGTGCAGCTGTAATAACATAACACTCGTGCAGCTGTAATAACATAACCCTCGTGCAGCTGTAATAACATAACCCTCGTGCAACTGTAATAACATAACACTCGTGCAGCTGTAATAACATAACCCTCGTGCAGCTGTAATAACATAACCCTCGTTCAGCTGTAATAACATAACCCTCGTGCAGCTGTAATAACATAACCCTCGTGCAACTGTAATAACATAACACTCGTGCAGCTGTAATAACATAATCCTCGTGCAGCTGTAATAACATAACCCTCGTGCAACTGTAATAACATAACACTCGTGCAACTGTAATAACATAACCCTCGTGCAACTGTAATAACATAACCCTCGTTCAGCTGTAATAACATAACACTCGTGCAGCTGTAATAACAACACTCGTGCAGCTGTAATAACATAACACTCGTGCAGCTGTAATAACATAACACTCGTGCAGCTGTAATAACATAACACTCGTGCAGCTGTTTTCTGACTACACTATTTCATCTTCATGCAACTCTAAAGATAATTTCCCTAACTTTTTTTGGATATTCCACAGTTTTAGAATGTTTAACTCTAGGTGAGCAATGCATGCGGGTTCGGAATAATATTTGGGGTAGTGGTAACTAAGCCGTGCACTACTGTGTGATCCACGTGCTGGTGTGCAATGGGCGGAACGGCACCGCGAGATTGTTTAGTAGCATCTCTCCCCTGTGATCCCGTGACATGTCCGATACCATACAAGGGATGGGTGCGACTCCTAAAAAGTCTGAATCGTTGTGCTCCTATTGTCTAACCGGTATTTGTGAGTTTCTCTTGGTGTTATAGGTTTTGCATCAAACGTATAGACTTGATTTGAAGTAAGCACAAACAAGCAGTCGAATAAGTGAACGTGCATCCACACACATACGCGCATGCGCACGCGCACACACATACACAGGGGCGTAGCTAGGCATAAATACATGTGGAAGCACTAATTAATTATATCAATCTACATTCTATTACGAGGGTCTGATGTTCCAGAATGTTGTAAAGGCAAGTTCTTATATAACGCAGTATCCAGTCTTCAGGACCGTTCAAAGCGCTTTACACTTTACTTCCCTGACATACTTGTTCATTCAAAAACCATCTCGGCTTCTCTGGGAAGCATCCAGCCATATGCTACAATTAATGCGCGAAGGCTGCTCGTACACATATACAACACTGTCTATAGCCAGATACTCATTTGTACAGCTGAGTGAACTGGAGCAATGTAGAGTGAAAAAACTTGCCCAAGGTTTTAATACCGCAGCACAGGATTCGAACCAGGGTTCTCGTAGTCGAGAGTTCGAAGCTCTACCCCATGAGCCATTGCGCTCTACATCTCCCATGCTGTGTAACATGTGTTAAAATCAGTTGAAATGTAGTGCATTTTAAGTCACAATATATCATAGGTAAATAGAACACATTAAGGAATAAATCTAAAAAATATTCTTACAGCGTGAAAGATGTAGAAAAGGCCATCACAATTTGTTATTGTGTTCAGTGTACCATATCAGTGGAAATTTGCAATAGTTACAACCTTTTAATCTTAGCCAAAATAATATAATACTGTAAATTGCATAGGTGTTGTATCTAAGAGTCTGTATTGTCTTCAACATCGGTTCAGTTACTACCCTCGCCTTCATTCGGGGCGGTATACTAGTTCTTGAGAGGCCGCACTGCGTTGAGAGAGCGCTCTGCCGCGGCGGTCAGCACTGACGTCACCCACCAGTACGACGACTGCACGTACATGTTACGGTATAGGTGCGGATTAATTTATTGAATCGTGTTATCGAGTGTATCTGGTCTCCCAGCGACATTAATCGTTTCCCATCTTGCCTTCGTTTTGTTGTTGACGCAGATCTCCAGGCGAGTCGTCCTGGAACACTTTGTATTCTTTCTGGTGTCAGATGCACCAGTTGTTTCGGTATGATGTACTGAACCACGTAACGATCTCGAGCCACTTACAGTCGTTCATTGCCAGCAGCAAGCGATCCATGAATGGTGGGATATCGCACTCTTCCAGTACTGACAAGTGGTGTCAGCCGGAACATTTTCGCGGTGTCTTTGTTTTCCAGCACGACTTGCTCGGTTGAACCTCGAATTTCGCTGCCAGTTCTTCAGCGCATTCATACAATGTATTCCATATCTCTGGATTTGTCCTCTATTGTTGTAGCTGGGAGATGTCAGTGATTGCTTCATTTGCTGTCTCTACGAAATCACATAGGTTGGCTTGTAGAAATATTGTCAGAGGAAGCAGACTTTCGAGTACATACTCAATCGTTACCGATATTATGATGAAGTCAAACGTTTGGATAGTCCAGAGCAATAACAATAGAAGTTTTATTAGCAACTCAACTGAGTTGGATTGACATTACAATAGGTTACAATTAACTAATCAAAACATCATACAAATACAATAGAAATACATTTGATACCGCAAATCATACCGTATTAATAGCCTTTTTACTGGCAGTTGTATAAAGCCCACGGTATAAAGGAGTTACGGAATCTATTCGTTCTAGTAACTGGTAACGGGTACACATTTTGTTGTCTAATATTACATTCGGTATGTCTTTTGTCAGGCAGCAGATAATTTAATCTGTGTGTGCCGACTTTAATTTTATCAAAATATTTTTGACAAATGCTGTCCCGTCTTACATTCAACGTATCCAGGTTACACGTCTAAGTATCTCCGCGTAACCCAATCCAGGAAAAAATACATTTTAGTGTCTGTGTAATCCCTGCACGCTTTAACTGATACAACCTGTACAAGCGTTTACCAGCCTTTTTCACAATATTATCCACGTGTTTGTTCCATGTCAAATCCTGAGAAATGGTCACACCTAATAGTTTGGCATGGCAAACTTGTGCTATATCCCTCCCATCAATCTTTATATTCGGGATAGTGCTTCTGAAATTGCAATCTTGTGCAAAACTAATGATTATTTCTTTTGATTTTTCCGAATTAATGTTCATGTCATTCTGTTCTGTCCATCTAGCAGCAATATCAACCGACTCTTGTATAACAGATACATAATTTCTATCGCATATTTCAAATAACGTACTGTCATCTACATACTTATATAATGGAACAGTCGTTCTTAAATCATTTATGTAAACAAGGAAACATTTAGGTCCAGACAATGTCCCTTGCGGTACTCCCCCATTGGGATGACCAGAATGGGAATATTCACTTCCTATTTTTACTCGTTGAGATCTGTCTAATAGAAATGTTGCCATCCATCTTAAAATATGTTCGGGCAACCCATACAACTGTAGCTTATCTAGCAACAAATGATGATTAATAAGATCAAACGCTTTGCTAAAGTCTAGCATTACAACGCTGACATAAGAATTCAATTTATCTGTCTCTTTATACCACATATGAACCAGTTCGACAAGAGCGTCTGTTGTGGACGTTCCGCTAATTCCTCCAAATTGCTTAGCATCAAATTCACCTTCAATTGTTTCATTTCATTATTATTGATTCAAACACCTTAGCAGCTATTGGAGTTAGTGAAATTGGTCTAATGTCTTTTTCAATCGACACAGGGGGGCTTGTTTTTGGCAACGGTATTACATTGGCCATTTTCCATTCCAGGAGTGAATTGTTAAAAATAGCAGTTAATGGAGGGGCGAGAACATTTGCATAATTTCTTAACACCCATGCAGGAATGTTGTCAGGCCCAGTAGCCTTGTTGGCTTTAACACTCTCCAAGGCGTTAAAAGTAGTACATACGCTTATCACATACTGATCTGGCAGTTCCTCGTTAACGTCGAACACCTTGTGACTCTTATTTAACCGAGGCAAATGGTCACTCACAGACACAAAGAAATCATTCAGCAGACACTACAACTGTGAAAGCAGACATGAATGTGTATATTGCATTGTCACAACCCATCTCGTTTCATAGAGCGACTGAAGTTTGGTCATGTTGTTCAGGCCAGCTTTAGCTTCTAATCTTGTAAATTTTGCCCACGGATGTTAAAACACTGATAACTTGTTTCTAGTGAATTCATGTCTGCCCGGCTGCTGCATTGCCAGGATAGCCTACAGGCGGCTGCAGCTATTTGTTCTGTGCACATGGGTCTGGAAACTGAATAAAGTGTTGTCAAATTTTGACAAATTGATACAAATGAATGAAGACGTTTTCGTGGCCAAAGGCTATGGACACATCTGGACATCCTCTGGCCACCGTTTGAAGTGGGCATTTTGTAGTTGCCTTATTGATTTGGAAGCACGTACGTACGTGCGTACTGCGAACGGCTAGCCATGTCTCTGCACAAACAAACAAACAAACAAACAAACAAACAAACAAACAAACAAACAAACAAACAAACAAACAAACAAACAAACAAACAAACAAACAAACAACAAACAAACAAACAAACAAACACAAACACAAACACAAACACAAACACAAACACAAACACAAACACAAACACAAACACAAACACAAACACAAACACAAACACAAACACAAACACAAACACAAACACAAACACAAACACAAACACAAACACAAACAAAAACACAACACAAACACAAACACAAAAACACACAAACACAAACACAAACACAAACACAAACACAAACACAAACACAAACACAAACACAAACACAAACACAAACACAAACACAAACACAAACACAAACACAAACACAAACACAAACACAACAAACACACACACACACACACCGGGTATAATAATGACACGAAAGGAGTCACGCGAGGCCATTGCTTGCGAATACAAATGACTTTGTTTTGAAGAGACCACGCTGAACGTGTCTGAATCACGTCAGGATCACATTGAATTTAATAATAGCTGTGTATTTTCAGCTGTCACGAATTGGAACTACGCCCTATTCTCTATTATACTTTCTCTTTCAGAGAAGAGACTGTAGGATTGCACATTAAATGTCAAGTCTCGTTAGTCGGGGGCATGTCAACATTTCTGCACACCTCAGTGCTAGATACATTACATTATTTGGACTTATTTAATGATTTGTCTTTGCGCATGTATGGTCTGTGGCGTGTAACATTAACACGTATTTTATATAAATATATAATTATAATTATTATATCTCAGAAATAACCGTTCAGGCGAATAACTGATTAATGTTTAAGTCTGCCGGGTAAATTTGAGTAACCTACAGTTAACAATGCATACATATCCACCAATCGCAAATATCGCATGTTTGTCTTGAAGTTGAAGTGTCCATTAAACTCGATGACCGACCTCCTGGGGCGGCTATCATTGCCGTTGGGGTGGCCAGACACGCGTGGTTTATGAGCCAGATTTGGATAAGCGAGAATTGGTTGTTTACTTATGACCAACGCTTAATGCGATATCACCCGATAGGGAATGCTATAGAAATTATAATTGACCGTCGTTATCAGGGATCTGAGTATAAGATAGGCGGGTGGCGTTGTACGGAGCTGTAAACACCGGAGTTGCTTTGGCGTAGGCACCTACTCGTACTCATGCCATATCTTATGTGTCTTACAGGTCAGAGTTAGGTTAACATTCCATTTGTGTTTCATGGTGGTACAACGTACACAATTGTAATTTACATCTTTTGTCTGAAGTCAGTGTAGTCAATCATACAAATATTACCCCAGCGATGAGATGTGAGGGAGGGGATGAGGCGGGTTGAATATTAACCATATGGACCCATCGAGAGGGTAATACAGATTGGCAGTGGAATTATTAAGTTTATGAATAGATGAATTTGCGGAGTTATTTGGTTGTCTTTGTCTAGCCATAACCCACTGACATATGGTTGCTTGTCAATATTAATAAATCCCGATACATTAATATACTGTCAAAAAAATTAAACTCGCTCGCATGTGGATTTCGCAAGTGATATTTGTCATCCTTCTCTTCTCCGAGACAAATCGTATCTCAGAAGTAAACAATGACAATATATGCCTAGTTGTTCGCTACATTGTCTTTATTGTCGACGTTAGTACGAGACGATTAGGTCTACATGTATGGGTACGGGTACTAATTATTGTACTATGCCGTCATTGGTCTATGCCGTCACGCATCGATACACTTTGTATTCACCCATATAACACAGGTCAGGTCAGGCTGCGTACATAGTCCTTAACAAAGTAATCAACCCAGCTCACTTTGAACGTTTCAGTCGGTTGACTTGAGAGTCTCTCGGTAACACGCGTGTGAGGCGGTGGACCTGTGAGGCATGTGGCTGCATGTGTTATTGCTGCTCTGCGTTTCTTCCTTAGAACCGGTCTTTACAGGTAAGCGTATCATTTCTGATTCTTTTTTAAAGTAGTTTCAAAAAAATATATATATATATATATATATATATATATATATATATATATATATATATATATATATATAAACTATTATATTTAATGATAATACAGGAACACATTATCACATGTTTTATTCCGTCCAAAGAAGGCGCGCTCTGTCGCATCATTACAACAGCCTACAAAACACAACCGCACAGATCACTACCAATTATGCCACAGCCGAAGATGTCATGATGATGCGAAAAAGCGAGTTTTGTGACTAGAACATTTTGATGACTGAACTTGGACATTGATTGATCATAACCCGGTCAAGACAATGTGGCTGGCGTGTGGTGGAATGACGGCTCAACACAAAGAAACCTGAGTTACAAAATAATAGCGACAACTGTGCGAAACGTCCGTCATCGCACTTTATCGCATTATAGCATTTTGTATTAGTACAGCATTATCATAACAGTCACTGCCACGGTTCTATTCGTTGTCCTAATGCCACAGGCTAACCATTACACAGCAGTGCTTTATATAACTAATTGAATTGCTCCACATAGCTTACTGCGAAATAGGAATCGTTTTGAAAAGAGTACGACGCATAGCTTGAGGGGAGTAACGTGTCCCGACGGAATGGGGGGAGGGTCGTTGATATTAGCTTAGTAAAAACGTGGCTTGAAATTAGAGGGGGTGGGCGTTCTCGGATGCTGTTGGTAAAAATGTGGTTAGGCAGAACCCCCTCCAAAAGATATTCTACCTCTTGGCTTAATCATTGGCAATTATGCAATTGTCCTAACAGGAACATGGACATAATTTAGAATAGGGGTATATTATTTTTTATGGTGCGTCCGTATACGAGTATACCGTAACTCCTTAGTTACCTTCAATGGATTTAATATACAAATAGTACAACACTTGTGACGCACTGTGTTATATTGCGCTTATATCGCCTGGTTGCGCTTATCCATGGCCAGAGCATGGCTTCTTGTAGCCGCGAATGAAGCGCCCGTAAGGCGTTTTCCCTTTAGTTGTAGATATTTTACATAGAAAGAACACGATTTATAATGGGGTTTTCTCTCTCCAAAAAGAGCAAACGAAATGTTGGTAGTACAACACGCCTACTCAGCCGACTCGAACAGCAACCAGCAGCTGGGTGCGTCTTCTCGCGGAGTTACCTCACCCGACCTTCCCCTCTCAGCCCTTAATTATCTTTTTACATACGTTTTTCTTAATGCCCTAAGAGCGGCCCAGCGCACGCTTCAGGAACATAGCGGTGGCGGCTACAGTTATTGTAATATTCACTACATGTGCATGAAAGAAAAAGAAATGTTGTCAAATATGTCTTCTTAAGATGGTCATAATATATAACACATTGCACACACAAAAAGTGGCTTGTTCGAGTTGACGTTCGTTATAAAAACGCATCTGAACGCAAATAAATTTACAAGTTATCCATGTCGTAAATTCATCAATCACCCGCCCGGCGTCCAAATGCCATTGGACAGGTCGTTGTGACTGGGCCGCTGTTTCTCCTAAAAACAGTTTTGCATTTTAGGGTTTTATGTTCAGTGGCATGCCATTAGTGCCATCAAAACACAACTGGCTGCGTTCACCATAAGTGGGCTCAAACATGTGACAGTTCTAAGTTTATGTAGGAATTAGCAACAGGAGGGAAATATCTTTACAGTTGCACATGGGTTATAATAATAATGTTCATCGGAAGACAACCATGCTTATGTGTAGTATATATATATATATATATATATATATATATATATATATATATATATATATATATATATATGAATTTTATTATATGTAAGAATAGTTTACATTACATGTGTAAATCTAACATGCCGTTGACAAGAGCAATTAAATCAAAATTAGTGGAACATTTATTTTAACCTGTAGTAGTAATTGTGTTGAAATACCTTGGCGTATTAAAACATATAAACAAACACAAGTTTCAAATATTGAATATAGACATATTCCGTACGTAACTCAGTATATACCAGACGTGTACTGACTAATCTTATATGTTATTCACACTTTTTTATTTTCATTTAATTCCCAGATAAAAATGATGATAAAAATGAATCCATAGGCACCCGAGATAATTTACGCATAAGGGTGTGATCTCTCCAGTTCCTCCGGTGTACCGCAACACACCGGTGTACCGCAACACACTGGTGTACCGCAACACACTGGTGTACCGCAACTCACTGGTGTACCGCAACACACTGGTGTACCGCAACACACTGGTGTACCGCAACTCACTGGTGTACCGCAACTCACTGGTGTACCGCAACACACTGGTGTACCGCAACTCACTGGTGTACCGCAACTCACTAGTGTACCGCAACACACTGGTGTACCGCAACTCACTGGTGTACCGCAACTCACTGGTGTACCGCAACACACTGGTGTACCGCAACACACTGGTGTACCGCAACACACTGGTGTACCGCAACACACTGGTGTACCGCAACACACTGGTGTACCGCAACACACTGGTGTACCGCTACACTGGTGTACCGCAACACACTGGTGTACCGCTACACACTGGTGTACCGCAACTCACTGGTGTACCGCAACTCACTGGTGTACCGCAACACACTGGTGTACCGCAACTCACTGGTGTACCGCAACACACTGGTGTACCGAAACTCACTGGTGTACCGCAACACACTGGTGTACCGCAACACACTGGTGTACCGCAACACACTGGTGTACCGCAACTCACTGGTGTACCGCAACACACTGGTGTACCGCAACTCACTGGTGTACCGCAACTCACTGGTGTACCGCTACACACTGGTGTACCGCAACTCATCGACCGAGTCAGAGAAGCACTGCTTTATTTTTGCCACGTTGTGATACATTACGAGACGTTGTGGTACGCTAAGCTGCGTGGCGGCAGCGAGGCATAACCCGACTTTGATTTTCACAGCGGGTCTACAACGAGGCGACAGCGTGGCTAGCGCGGGTCGACAACGTGGCACCCTGCCGAAATTTGCATTTTTTTCTCCAGCATGTGGCGAATAGAAACGGGGCACAACAACGCGGCCAAAACGTGACAACATTAGGCGACATTAAAATGGCTAAGTAGCTGTATTTATTATTGGAAAATGGTCAAGCCATATATTGTTGGAAAGCACAACATCTTATCTCCAAGGTAATACACAACACTGTGCTATATCCTGAAATGATAAGAATGATGACAAGGTCAAACAAGGTCACCCATAAAATTACGATTATTGGAACGTTTACAATGTCGCGAATACTATGAAGTTGTATGGACTGTGTGTCTACTTTACAACTATGGACAAGTCATATATTGTATGAAAGATCAGTTTCTCCCATCAAAATGCTGTGTGACGTGGAAGTGCGAAGTGTGGTAGTTTGTTTTGAGCGGCAGAGATGTTGGTCCTGCGCGGCGGTCCAGCTTAGCAGTTTTCACTGAATCATCGTCATCACAACTTTCAAATTCGTCCACAACAGTATCTGCTCTCTGAAATAATATTATAAGTTGTTTGAAGTACGCCAACGCTAATGCGTTAAATGAACTAAAATAGCCCCCCCACCGCCATCATTTGAATGACAGCAGTGGCATTCCTAACATACACTGTGGTTGTAGTGGTGCCTTATGGAAGTTCTGACACCATCACGATTTGAACTTCTAATTGATGGCCCAGTTCTGCAAATCTCTCCCGCTTTTCCTCCGCAGCACTTATGGGCCATTCTCCAAAAAGTCTGACACTTTGGTTTTAATTTTCCACGCATTATACATTTCATATTTTTTATGTCACATGTAAATTAGAAACATCGTTGGATTCGTTTCGGCGAGTTCTTTCAGGCCAAGTGTATATTTCCTATTGTTTCTAAAAAGAAGGTATACTAATTCCTGCTAGAATAGACAAAAACAGCCAAAATACGCTTTCCATGTTATATGACTAGGGCATAACAGATGAGGTGTTTCCCCACAACGAACGTACTCTTTAATAGTAACCAGGGTTACGAGGCGTTAGCCTACAAAAGGGTGGGGTTCAAAGTTTACCGTGACATACTGCATGAATGACCCCTTGAGGCCACATCCGTCAACTGCTGTACCTAATGGAATATGCGTATTCCCTGTATTTGCCATGTTTGTAATGACTTAAAGACAACTGCTAACGATGCGAACGTCTTTAACAAGATTGAACAAGATTCCCACTTCCAGAATCAGCTCTGGATGGCGAGTGGACAAGGAATCCCTTTGGCTTATCGAGAATCCAACCTGTCTATCTAAATGTACCCCGCCCTTCTTAGGTATATGTCGATTTTATTTTTAAACATATTAACGCTACTAGCACTTACATACACTTAATATATTCTATTCATTTGCTGTTCTTTACATGAAACATGAAGCTTTATTTAACGTCGGTTTACATGTGAATTTCATAACATTAGCTCATCTGAGCTATTTTCCGACAAACAAGTGTAAATAAAAGCAACAAGACATAAAAACGTAAAAGAAACATACAAAATATTTAAAGTTAAAACATTAAAATATATAAAACAAAATACAGGTAGTAAGAGTAAAATAAAAAGAAACACATACATATGTACAATAAATATGATATACACCTGTGCATTAAATTGGTATGGCGGCAGACATGCTAACTATTCACCTACCCTACATATACAGCAATTGCAAGACGGATCATCCCAGTTCCGGATCAGTCTGTGAAACTCGCCGTAGTTTACAGTTTTTCGCAATTCATTTGGCAGGATGTTCAAGATTCGGGGCCCACCATGCATGAATGATTTAAGTCCATATTTGGACGTGTTTGCATTAGGGACGACAGCAGTTTTATCCTTTTGCAGGGAATACTGGGAACATCTAAGCATGATAAGATTTCGAATAAAGGTTGGAGCAATATTATTTACGATTTTGAATACTTCGCATGCCATTTCGTTTATACTTTTCACGTGGAGGTGTTCGGTGTTAGCGGTCTATGAGAGGTCGTGGTGCGTAGATGTGTAATCACTGTAAATAAAACAAAGTGCTCTTTCCTGTATTTTTTAAAGTTTGTTGTTGCTAGATTGGCTACAAAAATGGCACATTAATGGGCAATAGTTAAAGTTAGATGTTATGAAGGATTTGAAAATTGCAAGTTTCCCTTGTCGGGTAAGGAGATGGCCGTGACGTTTTAAGACCGCCAGCTGTCTAGCTGCATTTTTACAGATGTTAGTAATCTGTTTGTTAAATGTTAGCGAATGATCCATCTCACTGCCGAGAAGGACAACAGAGTTTTCACAGTGGATGGTAGTGTTTTCAAAAGTAAAATCTGTGATATCTCTAGGTACCCTCTTGCCAAAGCTAATTGCTTGGAATTTAGTTGGGTTAGTCTTCATCTGGTTGATTTTGAACCATTGTAGTGTGGAAGAACAGTCTTGTTGCAAAGTGTGAATGAGAGTGTCAGAGTTTGAGTGAGCATAAGATTGGGTATTATCATCAGCATAGTTGTAGAGAGAGAGGACTTATCCAAAAAGTTAAAGATATAATTAATAAAAACATTGAAAAGAAGAGGGCCCAGAATAGAGCCTTGGGTTATACCTCTGTCGATGTCAGCCCACTCACTGTAGTGAGGTCCTAGTTTCATCGCTGTTTCCTATTGCTGAGATAACTATTAATTAGACTACAACATTTTCCCGAAAGGCCAAAACGCGGGAAAACAAGAGCAGGTTGTGAGGGAGGCAACCAAATGCCTTTGTCAGGTCCATGAGAATAGCTGCGACATACTCATGGCTTTCAAGTGTTTTGCGCCAATCCTCTACTAGTCTCAGTAGCGTGTACTGACACCCCATGCCCTGTCTGAAAGCAACGAGGAAAGGGTTGAACATATTCTCAAAATTAGTGCTTAATTAGAAGTTGATGGACTTTTTAAATAATTTAGAGATGAACGGGATAATGCCAATCGGTCTGTAGTTTTGTTTGTCTAAAGGATCTTTTTTCTTATACACCGGAATAACTTGCGCTTCTTTCAGTCTGTTTGGGAAGGTTGAGATCGCAAAGGAGTGGTTGACTAATTTTGCTAGTGCTTCTGAAATTGTGTTACTGCACGATTTTATTATTTTTGCAGGGATGCCATCAACTCAAGCGGCTTTTCTTGAGTTATAATTAGAAATGAAAGTATCTATACTCTCAGGGGTGACGGGACAAAAATCAAAAGGTTTAGGAGCAGGGATGTGGGCAGTTATTGTTTAGCTTGTTTGACAGGAATGGTTTCACAGTGGGCCAAAAGTCTTTTAGACTTGGGTCTACATGCGCACCTCTCGGAAGTGTAATTTCGTATTGCTGGACGTTTTAGTTTGGTACAGAGATTTCTTTGCATACGGTAAGCTTCCCAGGTGGCCGGAGTACGCCATTTTTTATTTATTGAAAAGCATTGCCTTTTGAAAGGCTGCTTTACGAAGTTTGGAATTCATAAAAGGGGTTTGTTTGATTTTGACTGTTTTCTCTTTAATCGTGGCATGCTCGTTTAAAACATCCGTGAGGAGGATTTCATGAGCCCAGTAGATGTCACAAACACCTCATCAAAAACACAGGCTACGTCAAAAGGGATGACACCCACTGCCTCACTGAAAACCCCCTCATCGAAATGTTTGTATGAGCGACACTTAATATTTCGTTTGTCTGCACCTTTAATAACACAAGAAATTATATTGTGCCAGTCGCTAATGCCGCATGTGAAATGTGTGACGTTACACAGAAAGGGTGGTCTATTTGTAAGGATAAACATTAAAAATTGAAGGGTGTGCGTCTTCATAAAACATGTTGGAGTCTTGATAAGATTAATAAAATAAAATATGTCACATACCGTATGCAAAGGTTGGGATTTGTCAAGTTTTACGAGGTCATAGTTCTAATCTCCAATAACAATTGTTATTGTCAAAATGAACATGAAATCTATCTATACACGAAGTAAAATCATCAATAACAGTACAGCTAAGCATTGAAGGTGGCCGGTAGGCGCAGACAACCGCCCATTTGCGGCCACAAACCGTTGTCTCAATAATGATGCTTTCCACGTACTTTAACTCGAGGTCGGGGCGCTCTCGTGTTGGTATAAGTTAGATCTAACATAAGCTAAAATGCCCCGACCTCGACCAGTCCGGTCTTTTCTGAAAGACCTGTAGCCAGGTACATGGAACTGAGCCTGACTAAAAGAAGAATCTAGCTTAGTCTCATTTATAAATAAAATGTCGAAATGTTTGAAAATATGTCCGATAGTTCATAAAACTTGTTTCGCAGGCTGTTGATGTTAAGATGTGAGACAATAATGTTCTTAGTGCGTTTCTTCCTCACTGAGCGAAGTTCGTGTACTATATCGTTTAGCTCAGATGTAGATGGGCTTTCATCATCCGCATCATCTGCTAGAAGTAATTCTGCAGATGAAAAGAACGAGTCACTGAACACTGGTAGTTGACACTGGAAGCAGTACCAGTTTTGTTTAGTCACTGACAGTCTAGCGTAATCCAGATTGGTAACACGGATGGCTTCTGGCAGGGTTTTCAAATGTGACCATGTATCACACGGGTCACATTGAAGTCATTTCTGGTTGCATTTCACAGGCTTGTGACACACGCCAAACGGACATTTCCAGTTACGAGGCCGGGATTTAGTGACACGTTTACGTTTCCATTTACACAATGTACCCCTTTGTTGCCTAGCCGTGGCCTCACAAAGGGGGCGGGAATGCGATCGGTCAACGGTTTACGGTCAGCAACCGTTGCTGCCGGTGCCGACGGTCCGAGTAGTGGTACCGCCCAGATGCCGACCGCCACAATCGTCGCTAGAACTGCGAGCGCGACGAGCCCGGCCGTCATAGCGAATATTCATTCTTCCGTGACACGACATCAATTGTCCTGTGCGGGTCGGTGTGTCAACAGGTCAACCGGCATGGGTAGACAATACACCGGCCAGCTTCGATACGCGTCGTCGCTCTCAGTATTTCACAACACCTGTCCGAAATGCTGGAGCGTAACGACGACAGCAGTACCTTCCGCGGGCGATATTGTAAACGTTTGTAGTAAAATCACGTATTCAGTGTCTTTAAAACCGTATAAAAACTGACGGAGCGTGCTGTTGCAGATGGATTCGTGACGTAATCAATCAATCTCATGGTCTCTAGTGTTGTTAATCCACATTCTTTTAGACACTTTTATAACTAATATCCGTGAGTTTTTGTAACATTTTGGTTGCTCTCTTTTGTACTCTTTCTAGCATATCAATATCCTTCTTGCGATATGGCCTTCATGCTTGTATACAATATTCTAGATGAGGCTGAACTATTGCTTTATACAGCGGCATTATTAGTTGTTTTTCCTTGTACACTACATTTCGCCTAATTAATACAAGAATTTGTTTTCCTTTCGCTGCTGCAATTCCACACTGCTCTGATACCTTCACATCAGCACTAATAGATAACCCTAAGTCCTTTTCTTTGACAGTAGAATTTATGTACAGTACCGCCCATTGCATATTGTACATCTTCATTACCATGTCCTGTGTGGAGGCATCTACACTTCCCAACATTTTACAACATTTAATTGCCACTTCTAAGACCATTCTGTCTTACGACAGAATGCAATTATCGAAAGAACGCAGTGAATACATATTCTGTATGAGCTGATGTAACGTACCGAACGTTGTCCTCAATTCTAAATTGATCGCCAGTCAAGCTACACGAGTTACCAAACTATACATATGCAGGTCATGCACAATGGACGGTGGCAAGTCAAGTGTAGTTGGACCAGTTGGTTCACTCGCTTATCACTTCAATTACATCTGTAGCGTTTGCGAGTTGAATCCCGCCACCAATTGTAGCGTTTGGCGCGAGCGGTCGGCACGGAGGCGTCTAGTGGCGGACTCGGGCACACGTTCACTCACTCAGTCTAACAGTCTAACCACAAACCAATATAATTTATTATATAAGTTTTCCACAGTTTATTACACTTCAAAATCCTAACAGTACAAATCTAAGAAACTAGCTAAAATACTCCAACAACTAAACCAATACAAATACAAAGTCTAACCAACGTGACGGCACTGACAGCGTGTAGGATACGCGGTCATTAATTAACACAATAGTCAAATGACTCACACACAGGTGTTCAGTTTCTCGTGGAGAATGGTCGGAAGAGCGGTGTTTCTCCCAGCAAGCCCAATATAGCACACACACGGTGCTGTGACAGTATCTCCGTCACAGGGTGATCTGTCACAGGGTGCCCCGGGGTGAACAGCGTACCTGTTCCCCCGGCAATATGCCCCAGTAGTCTGCCAAATAGGACACACACAGTATATGCTGTGACCGTAAGCCTAGCTGTCACAGGGCGCTCTGGAGCAGCGTGTCCCGGGGTGAACAGCGTATGTGTTCCCCCGGTAATAAGCCCCAGTAGTCTCCCCGAATAATTAGAAATCCCACTATTTATACTCCCTAAACTCTAGCCTGAGGACAGACGCTAGCCCCGATTATGTAATTTTGTCCAGCGCTGTATACCCCTAGAAATTTTGGCTGTGTGCCAATGAACTATATGCACCCCTGGACTACCCAAATACCAGGGTAGGGTAGAATTTCTTAAACCAGACGGCCCTAGAAATTAGTATATACGCTAGCTGGCAGTCCACGACATATTGCCAAGGTGCCAGTGACCTTTTACTCCCCGGTAGAGTACGAAAATACCAGGGTTGGTTCTCTGCCTAAGCCAGATGACCCTAAAATTAGCATATAGATTGCATAGGAAACCTTCCGTAGTCAATTGTAGTCTCTTCTCGGAGTAAACAACCCTCCTTGTAATTATATAATTCTGTGCATGTATGTATGGCTTTAGTAGCCGTAAATAGTGGTAGATATATAATTATAATACTTCTCGATGAAAAATCCCTACATTACCCCCGCCCCACTAAAGTTTCGTCCCGAAATTCTAACAGATAACATACATGTAACATACAGTATACTAATCAATGCAATATTGAAAGAAAAGCATAATGGTTAAACAGTTTATAATCAAGTGGTAATAAGCCCCAGTAGTCTCCCCGAATAATTAGAAATCCCCCTATTTATACTCCCTAAACTCTAGCCTGAGGACAGACGCTAGCCCCGATTATGTAATTTTGTCCAGCGCTGTATACCCCTAGAAATCTTGGCAGGGTGCCAATAAACTATGCACCCCTGTAGACTACCCAAATAACAGGGTAGGGTTCACCCTTCTTAAACCAGAAGGCCCTAGAAATTAGTATATACGCTAGCTGGCAGTCCACGACATATTGGCAAGGTGCCAGTGAACTTTTACTCCCCGGTAGAGTACGAAAATACCAGGGTTTGTTCTCTGCCTGCCAGATGGCCCTAAAATTGGCATATAGATTGCATAGAAAACCTTCCGTAGTCAATTGTAGTCTCTTCTCGGAGTAAACAACCCTCTTTGTAATTATATAATTATGTGCATGTATGTATGGCTTTAGTAGCCCTAAATAGTGGTATATATATATATATATATATATATATATATATATATATATATATATATATATATATATATATATATTATATATATTATATATATAATTATAATACCCGTTATCCACATCTAAGATAACTACAAGGAGATTGTAACAGGCCTAGCCTACATGTATTGTAACTTTATCGTGGATACTCATTTGAAGCATTAAAGATTCATACGCTACAAGTGTTTTGTTATAAAACCTAATAATCTATCGGCCGTTAATTATTCAAACACATTAAACCAAACATATATTTCTGTGACTACACCGTCATTCTTCCAATGTCCAAGTGCTATTTTGTACACGGTGCTCACAGTGCATTCACGTGGTGCCACGTTGCTCGGTACTCACAGTCAATGCACGTACATGGTGCCACATTGCACGGTGCTCACAGTGCATACACGTCTTGCCACGTAGCACAGTGCTCGCAATGGATGCACGTACTTGGTGCCACATTGCATGGTGGTCACAGTGCATGCATGTGATGCCACGTTGCACGGTGCTCACAGTGCGTGCACGTGGTGCCACATTGCACAGTGTTCACAGTGCATGCACCTGGTGCCACGTTGTATGGTGGGGAGCGGCATAGCCCCACAATCCCGGAGGGTTATGAGGGTTATGAGGGTTATGAGGGTTATGAGGGTAGGGGTACAGACTATAACTGGTTGCCTGATTCACATAGTGACGAGGTACAGAGATTATAATAATATTTCACAGCTTTTATTCTGCGCCATAAATCTGGCAATTGTTGCCATTCAGAGACGCATTACAGAAATCACAAATATTAAAACATTTAAAATAGAAACGTGAATCCGTATCTGCCAACAAATTTATCCAATAAAATAAATAAATAATAGTAATGAAAGTAAAACTGAAATACTTTTTTTATTAATTAATTGTTATGGTGCTTGGTTATAGTAGGTTTCGAAGATGTAGCGTCAGACATGTAATAACTTTAGCACAGTTTACTAATTTAGTTTTACTTTTACTTGAGTATAATTATAAGCAACTCACCAGAAAAATTACCTATGTAAAACGTAAAAGTGCATTTCAAAATTACTTGAAGTAAAACTAAAAGTACAATACAGTGTTCCTGGCAACTAGACACGGAAATGTTGTAGCAAATATAGTTCGTGAAGTAAACAAAAATAAAGCAGTACTATTGTTGTAAATCTAGATAAAAACTACATCATTACACGTAAAAGCGTTTTTTAAATTGAAATGTTACTTCGTTACATGCTGATAACTTGAAAGTATTGTAATGAAGCAAGCGTACTAAAGCGCTGCGCGGGCTGGAAATCTGAGCCCGTACCTACCCCGCATATTACAATTCAACTCGCAGCCCGCCTCGCCCCGTCCCTCCCCGCCCGAATTAATTTCTGCACGCACTAATGAATGATTGAAGCTGGCAGGGCAGAACAACGAATCAATGACGTGTTCTGATTATTTTCAATAGTTTTACGAAAATGTTTTACCAAAACGTCATGAATCTAGTTTGTACATGTTATCATAACACAGTTAAGCACACACATGCATTCGTGCGCCTTGCATGCAACCATGCACGACATCTAGTTACACGCACACATGTATGAACACATGCACGCATACATGGCACGCGTGCTGTCGAGCACGCTACACACAGGGTCAAAGAGCTATCAGGTAATCATGACTAACAGGCACAAACAATGTCAACATTTTGAAAGAAACTGTGCAGGCTGATAGCTTTTTGCTGACCTGGCTGCTACATTGGTCAATAAAACTTGGCTATCATGTATATCGTCGTTCTGTTTAAAATAGTTGCATCATTGAGACGGAATCGTGCGATGCACTGAATATTGGACCCTTAATCTAGTTTATTGTACAGTACACAACACACATATACGCATACACATGCACACACACCACACACCACACACAGACACAGACACAGACACAGACACAGACACAGACACAGACACAGACACAGACACAGACACAGACACAGACACAGACACAGACACAGACACAGACACATACACAGACACAGACACAGACACAGACACAGACACAGACACAGACACAGACACAGACACAGACACAGACACAGACACAGACACAGACACAGACACAGACACAGACACAGACACAGACACACACACACACACACACACACACATTATATATATATATATATATATATATATATATATATATATATATATATTGTTGTAGTGAACAGTGCTCGCATTGCGTGCATGTGGTGCGTGAAAGTAGTGCAATTAGTGCTTGTGGTGCTATCTTGCACAGTGTTCACAGTACACATTGTGCCACGTTACACGCTGTTCACAGTGCATGTATCATTGCAGGCACGAGACAAGAGCGACCTGACAATGTGATACTAGTGCACGTGAGGGAGTTGCCGGTGGGCCGCCAGCGCCGGTCGGTGGAGACGGAGCCGACACTGCCCCACTTCCTTCACTTCCAGTTCGACGTCGGTCGACATGCCGTCAAACTACGACTCGTACGAAACTTAGACATCACCACAAATGTCCCTTTCACATTCGCTGGGAAGAAGGACGACAAAGTCTACCTACCAGACAGGAAGGTATGGCATCGCTTCATGTATAGTAGGGGAAGTAGGGGCATGTCCGCACACTTAAGGTGAAACAAGCTATAAATAATGCACTGTGTGTGCTAAGAGGGTGATATTTAGCATTCAGAATGAGCAATCATATTACGTTTTTGTTAGCTAGTTAAGAAACCGCACATCCCACCAAATATTTAAATATTTGGTAAAATGTAGAGACATACCTTTGTGCGGACATGCCCCAAGGTACGAGGCATAGCCGCACACTG
The DNA here is from genome assembly GCA_025642075.2 of Ridgeia piscesae. Taxonomy (NCBI): domain Eukaryota; kingdom Metazoa; phylum Annelida; class Polychaeta; order Sabellida; family Siboglinidae; genus Ridgeia; species Ridgeia piscesae. The sequence goes on from JAODUO010000007.1 coordinate 771,516, forward strand.
TGTGCGGTTATGCCCCCGAAATGGCGAAGCAACAGCTGGTCTCACAGAGCTGACTATTAACTGCAATAATGATATGTATTGGCATGTGTAGGCTATAGGCACGTGCATTACTTAAACAAAGAAATTACAACAAGAAACACCAAAGAAGACAAATCAAAGGTTTCAAATTTTCATATATAAGTAAAGTTTAGAAAGTACAGTTGCCTTGAATCATAGTCCACGTTTATTCCTCCTTGAGAGTCAAAGCAAACAACAGCATGACTTTGTAACGGGGAAAGTCAAAGTTTGCAACTCAGCTCGACTGACGCGTTAGTCTCGTAAGGGGCAAAGTCAAACTCAAAACTCAGTTTGTCGGCCGTGCGAGTTATGTCACCAACTGTTGTTGGCCATGGCAACTTTGTGATGATGTCTTGCTCGTCGTATCATGCCAGTTTCTCAATTTCTGACCAGCTGAAGAAGGTGACAGCGTCGCTCTTGTGAATGTCATTGCGCTACATGTAAATTGCCTGCATCTCATCTTCGTTTGTCAATACGCAACACCCTTCCAGCATAATACGACATATAGTGCGTCGGCAAGTGTAAAGGAAGCATATTTTTGGGTATATTCTTGGCAACAGGTTTAAAAAATTAATAATCTAAATAGTATATAGAACTTAGAAACCCTTGTTGCCATTTTTATTATTTGGTCCCATAGTGATTTAGCGGCCATTTTAAAAACGGCCACCAAATTTTATTTCGCCGTACGTTAATAACTGTTTCATATAGAGAAATAATTGTTGTCCGGCTTTCGCGTCCGCCATTTTAAAAGATGGCGTTCGTCAATACAAATGTCATAATATCTAAAAAAACGACATCACATTGAGCAGTAATGTTGATAACATTGGATAGCTTGGTGGATAGCGATATACACCAGTGTACATTTGACCTTCATTAACATTCATATATGCGCCATTTTTAAAGATGGCGTCCGGCTCAGCCATTTACCCGTATCTTAAGAACTACGTAATCTAGAGTCAAACAATTGATGTCGAGATGTAAGGTTTTTAGATATGATTATATAAATTGTATTACTTTTAACCTTTATTGACTTTAAAATATCCGCCATGTTTTATATCCGTCATTTTTTAAGATGGCGCCAGAAAAAATCTGAAAAATTATTATATACATAGCTTAAGAACTACGTAGTTTAGAGACCAAAAGTTGATGTAAAAATACAAATTTTGAGAAGTAATTATGTCTTGTATTACTTTGGAACTATCCGTCATTCTAATAGATGGCCCCGTCAAACAGTATTATTTCTGTATCTTAAGAGAGCCTTTTATCCCTATGTCTTATGATCTACGTATCGTCGAAGCTGATATGGAAATATAGATGTTTGGAGGCAACGATTTAAAGACGGCTCTTAGATATTCTGTACAACGGACAGAGTTGGCCAATTCAAACATTGGTTTATTGATTTCAAAATTATGGCATAGCATATTGAAAACTCGCAATATGTTCATCCACCCCCACCCCCAACATCCAACATCCACTGCAATTGCACGTATTCTAGAGCCATAAAATCGATGCTAAAATGTAGGGTTTTTATATATGATTATTTAAATTGCATTACATTTGACCTTTACTGAATTTCAAATAGTCACCATTTTTTTAATATGCATAATTTTAGAACGTGGCTTTTTAATGCACAGCTGCATTGCGTCAGCTGCAAACCTGAACCAGTACTCAATTCTGGAGCTGGTGTTTCCTTGGTTTGCACTGACAACAATCGGCCACCATGCTGGTGCTATCCATGCTCCAGAGATTTGGGGATGATTGGGTCTAAGACTACATCCCGTGATCAAACATTGGCTTGCACATGTGCTCGCCTTGTATATTCCAACCATGCACCATGGGCACGTGGGAGTTTGCTTAATCCTTGTTCATGTTTCAGTAATTTGAAAAACTACCACCAGACGTTTTTCACATGGGTAGTTTAGAGCCATCCAGGACATAATGGTGTGCACAAGAACTCTTCACAGCCCTTGACCACTTCAGTGGACTGTTCTGCTCCTTCTGCAAATCCAGCCTGTGCAGCAAGTACATCAGTGTGTTGGGAGTAAAGATAGACTATTAATATGATTCTGCAACTTCCACAATAGGTTGAATCATGCGACTGTTTGCTTGTTGGGGTATGATCACACCCGTAGAAACAGGACAGTCGGAGTTTGTCTTGACATCATTGCGTGTCACGGTCACTAGGTTCTTAATAGTTCTCATGTCGAAGACGTTTTGAGCCAGGTATAGAAGTCTGATGCACGTTGAATCATCTACTATGTTGGATCGTATTCCCTTGGAATTGCCTCTGGACCGTGTTGATTCCTTCAGTGAGGATACTTTCGTATAACTGTCAAAGATAACCTTCACTTGGTCACGACCTCGAGCTTTTGATTAGATGAGCTTAGCATATAATTTGCATTGTCTTTGTAGTTACTGACATTCTTGACAGCCACCATGCAAGGCTGTCATTCCATCGACTATGAGACTGTATCTCTATTGGAATGATTTATATAAGAGCTTATGGGGTTGTGCCACGTTTGGCCTACACAATATTCTTCAGCAACTATTACTTTAATGGCTCGATTTATTTGTCCTTTCCTTTGTCCTTTCTCATATTAGTGCTTATCATATGATTGTCAAGGGAAAAGGTTTTATGAAAGTTTCCAGAAGATAGGTGAAAGTTTGTAGAAGACAGTTTTCATGAATAAAATCCACCATGCGCTTCACAATTGCAATGTATGTCGGATGGGGTAGGGTGGGGGCGGATAAGCATATTGGGAGTTTTCAATATGCTATGGCATAATTTTTTAAATCAATAAACCAATGTGTTAATTGGTCAACTCTGTCCGTTTTACAGAATATCTAAGAGCCATCTTTAAATCGTTGCCTCCAAACATCTATATTTTCAGCTTCAAGGTTTAACGATACGTAGATCATAAGACATAGGGACAACAGGTTCTCTTAAGATACATAAATAATACTATATGGTGGTGCTAACTTTTAGAATCACAGATAAATCAAAAGTAATACAACACATAATTACTTCTAAAAATTGTGTATTTTGACATCAACTTTTGGTCTCTAAGCCACGTATTTTTAAGCTATGGATATATAATAATTTTATAGATTTTGTCGGGCGCCATCTTAAAAAATGGCGATATAACAAAATGGCGGATATTTGAAATCAATAAAGGTTCAAAGTAATACAATTTAAATAATCATATCTAAAAACCTTACATCTTGCCATCAATTGTTTGGCTCTAGATTACGTAGTTCTTAAGATATGGGTAAATGGCTGAGCCGGACGCCATCTTTAAAAGTGGCGCATATATGAATGTTAATAAAGGTCAAATGTACATTGGTGTATATCGCTATCCACCAAGCTATCCAACATCATCAACACGGCTGCTCAATGTGATGTAGTTTTTTTTATATAGATATTGTGACATTTGTATGTTACCAGATACTGATTTATCTGACACTCAGTTTGGATTTCGCTAGAACCGAGGTACAGCATTTGCATGCAACTTACTAAATGATATTACATCTTATTTTAAATCTCAAAACAGCCCTGTGTTCGTAGAAAAATGTTTTGTTCTATATGTCACGTGTCACTGTTTCTAAAGTTAATTCATGTTTTACCTATACATGAGTGGTTACTATTGTGTAACTGGTATAATAAGCTGAATGCTGTAGTCAAATGGAATGGTTCATACAGTAAATCGTTTTGTGTAACACGTGGTACACGACAAGGAAGCGTTCTCTCGCCGTATCTATTTAACATTTTTATTAATCAACTTTTACTAGACTTGAATAACAGTGACGCAGGCGTCAGAATAGGTGATACACTGTACAATTCTATGGCTTATGCCGACGATATTACCTTATTCTCAACAAATGTTCAAGATCTACAGAACCTAATTGATGTATGTGTTGCATATAGCAAAAGGTGGAGATTTTAAATTTGGAGTTGAAAAATCAAAATGCATGATTGTTGGAAAGTGTTCGTTATACCAAGACCCAAAGTGGAGGCTTGGTGACAAATGTCTATGTAATGAAGAATCGCTTAATATAGTTGGTAACGTGTTTAATCGTGGTGGTAATAATGCCAGCCATGTCACCAACAGACTAACAAAATGCAGACAGTCATTTAATGGGCTTGGTAGTGCCGGTGTATTATATACAGGAGCCACTCCTGATGTTCAAGCGTATCTGTATAAATGTATATGTCAACCAACGTTAACATACGGTTTAGAATGCATGAGCAGCACCGCCATCCAAATGCGTCGACTTGAATCTGTACAGGGTAGATTAACTAAACAGTCTTGGATTAAGTAAACTATCACACAATCCAGCCTTACTTAAAGCACTAAATATTGAAAAGATCGAAGATATTGTAAATAGAAATGTGTTATCCTTGTATAATAGAATATTTAAAGTTGAAAGTCCAGCGCGTCGACTGATGCAGCACTTATTGTCTCGTTTTATATTTTATGGTAAAACGGTACCTGGAACCCTGCTGGATAGGGTGGTATCTATGGGCGAGTCACCAACTAAACGAGCCTTTAATTCTCAACATGTACCCAAAACTAGTGTGACAAACAATGATGGTCTTGTTGACTCGATTAGACACCTTTTATTTACTGATAATTTTACCAAGCCATATTCACATGAACATCTTTTAGTTCATCCGTTAACCACTGCACTCTAATATATTACGCGTCTCTTTATTTTAACTGATATACACAATATACGCTGAGTTTTATATATCATATCATGCCACTGTATGTATTGTTGCTATTTATGTATTTTATCAGGTTTTTATTCTTCACCGTGTGACTTTTATATGTGAATGTACGTATGAATGTTTCTTCTCCGGCAACGGAGGCTGAATAAATTAATAATAATAATTGACGACCGCCATCTTTAAAAATGGCGGTCGGGAAAGCCGAAAAAAATGGTTTATTTGAAATCCTTGTCCCATAAAACATATAACAACATACCACAATTATTTCTCTAGATGAAACAGTTATTAATGTACGGCGAAATAAAATTTGGCGGCCATTTAAAAAATGACCGCTAAATCACTATGGGACCAAAAAGAAAAAATAACATATACGGAAAAAGTTCTATATTATAGATTACACATCATTTGTCATCTTGGTTATTTTTGGTGAGTAACGGTCAGTTAAGCTTTATTTATTTAACGGACCTAACGATACACAACATGGAAAATGTGAGGCCAACACGATGAAGCGATGAATAATTATAAAATAAAAGTGTTATAATATTAAATACTTATATAATAATAATCATATACTATCTCACATCAACGTTTCCTATAATATTTGTGGTAAGCAACCGAAGTATCTAAATATGTATCTAAGTAGACTACATAATATTATAAGCACCGACGAAATACGTCTGCACAGCGGGTGGGGCATGATCGCATAGGCCTGTGAACATTTCTGAATAGCGCGAAAATGCTGCCTATGAAAGTATCCTCTATTTTACACATCATAAAAACATTAAAATGCAATTGGGAATTATGAAAGAAAATTGATATGCATGTCTTACAGTTAATATAATACACATAACAGCATATGAGTAACAATACTTAAGTTTTTACGAAAATACCATTTTTATGTCATAACTTTTACTTATTCACTTCTATCAAAAAGTATAATTGCAAATGGTTGATTTGGGGGTTAGACGTTGCCGGTTAGCATGATTCCACTAACCAGGATATTAAGCGATGTGCAAATAGGGTGTGCAAGTCTCGCGCGCGAAAACGAGGCTGGGGCAGTTGGGGGCAGGAGGTCCCTATATTCCATGTTAACATATAGGACTTTGTTTTGTTTTTGGTCGTAATAATCGAACTGTTACCAAATAGCGTATTTCAGTTATATTGTCCGAAGGATTATTACAAGCAGAAGCAGTGGAACACTTTACCGGTGATAATGATCACGGAAATCATGAATTTTAATCGATTATTATGGTGGTTGCCATGGCATCGCCGGCTAGTACTTGTGTTTGGCGATCTTGACTAATAATGAAAAGTGCCAGTTTTCGCGCAGTACAACCTTTTTGGGGCAAACGTATACATATGTTATGATTATGTGCATTTAGACAACTTGTCAGATATAAGTGCTTATCGAAACCACAACATACAGCAATGTAAAATGCAAATCCCGTAAAAGACACATACGGCCTAACATCGTGGCTATTATCTGCACTACGTAAATCGGTATGTGTCTATGATAGTGTGATAAACTCAATATTAAATCGGACATTTAAGATAAGAAACGTATAACACTAAATATTTATGACCTGATTTTCCTAGTATTCATCAGTCGGAAGCTACAACTGTCGTCCATCGTTAGAATATTATTCTTGCGTCCAGTCCCCAATTAGTCTCGCTTAGTCCCCAATAAGCTCCAGTCGCGCGGAGTCACGCCATGTATCGTGACCCACTTGCAGGCCCTGTAATAGAGTGTGCGGACATGCCTCAGAGTGCGGATATGCCTCAGAGTGCGGACATGCCTCAGAGTGCGGATATGCCTCAGAGTGCGGACATGCCTCAGAGTGCGGATATGCCTCAGAGTGCGGACATGCCTCAGAGTGCGGATATGCCCCTACTCCCCCTACTATTTGTTTCCCATATTAACCAGTTCCAAATAAAATCTCCCATAATAAAATTAATAGACACCTATAATACAATAAAATGCATTTGAGCAAGTCTAAGGTGAGACAGCCATATCTAGCTACCGGTATTGCTAATAATCTTAACATATGCAGAGTTTTTAGTTGATAATAATGTAACTAGGAAGAAGTATTTCAATCAAGGAAGCGTGAAACGCAGAACGGCGATGTAGGTGATAACATGATATTTAAAGTGCAAGGCTGTCAAGTCGCCTGTTCACCGGTAGCATGTTTATACGACATACGACGCATTAAACTAGGATAAACAGGAATAATCACCTATTCGATAAAATGTTATCATCAACGACACAGGATGTAATGACATTTCTGTGCTGACTACGTTGACCACAATGTACTGATGTACCTGTGGTGTTGTTTATATTAAATTTAATTGGCCTATTTCAATCTACATTAGTCTCGCATTGTTGCTTTGCATAGGAGGGTGTATGTGACTTGGCGTATGTACAATGATCCTATGTGATGTAATAATTCGAGTGGCGACCTAGCGCATTAGGCCAATGTTTGTAATATAGCTGGTTTACTCAGGCGGAATAATTTAATTACAGTGATCAACCTTCAGGAACTATGTTTAGGCGTAATTGGCTGAGATAGTTTCACCAAACAGTTAACTTTATTTGACTGAATTTTGCAATGCAATTTTATAAATGTTGTTTGTTATTAGGACAAAAAGTATACCCGTCCACCTCCCTGTGCTACACTAGTTGTATTGCGTGCATTGTAGTTTCTTGTCGCTTTTCCCTTTTTTAAGTACACGAGGTTTTACCCAAGTTTTTTCCCTCTTACGGTGTACTCTGGGTGGGGTAAATAAAATAGTGGCGTAGTGACCCCCACCGACATGGTGTCAATTATAAATATAGTGTATATTGGTATAGTTAGTGTTGGTGGTTGTTAATATATCTAGGTCATGTAAGTATTGAGTACCAATACCGTTGGTGCCGGCATGCTTGCTGTGACAATGTACTGATGTACCTGTGGTGGTGTTTATATCAGGTGTAAATAAATATAAATAAATGTAATTAAATTGGCCTATTTCAATCTATATTTGTCTCGCATTGTTGCTTTGCATAGGAGGGTGTGTGTGACTTGGCGCTTACACACACACACACACACACACACACACACACACACACACACACACACACACACACACACACACACACACACACACACACACACACACACACACACACACACACACACACACACACACACACACACACACACACACACACACACACACACACACACACACAACACACACACACACACACACACACACACACACACATATATATATATATATATATATATATATATATATATATATATATATATATGATTTATTACCTTCATTACAAGTGACCTGACTGCATGCGCATCTGTCACGACCAATCCGTCAATCAGTAGACAAATAGGGTTTCAACCTCGCGCGTTCATCTAGCCAAAAGGTCAAACGAATTCCTGGATCATGCTAGTCTACCGTTTGTGACAAGTGTTAATGTCAGCGCTCTCATATCCTTCCTACATCCTATGTAGTTTGCCCGCCGGTATACTCCTTTCTGTCACACGACCGCCAGTACGTTAGCCATTCAAAAAACGTCTGCATACTAGCCTATACTCTTGGGTGTAGGCTTTGATAAAATCGTTAACACATTGCAATGCTTTACTTATCAAATCAGTCAAGCTATTTGGCTCAATTTGAGATAAAGTATCGTTTCAAACAGGTGCCGTAAGGCTGGGCATATTTAGATGGCTAAAGATATTACACCTAATTTTGAAAAGTATATTTGTCAAATTGTGAAACTGACGGATTCAATTACTAATCCAGGACTCAATTTCCATAATCCAAATCCATTCATTGTTTCCAACTATTTATTTCATAGCTTGTATTTCTGCCTCACTACGATCACCTTCTACCAAGATGCTCTAGTTGGATTTCCGAAACACACCCCATCATGTTTCGTAACTGCTCGTCATTCCCGCTCTTTCACTCGAAGATGTACTTGCATTTCCCAGCTGATGTTTAACAACCGAGTCGCGCACCCGTATGCATATTTCAGGCTAGTCTAAAAACGTTATACATTTTGTTGAGTGCTGATAAAAAATCTGAAATCTGAATTAATTAATTTGGGGGACATTAACGTTAATTGAGAGTATTTGCGACTGTGCCATCTATGTACTCTCCCTCTCCTACAATTGTAATTTTGAACTTTATTTGCGACTGTGCCATCTGTGTGCTCTCCCTCTCCTACACTTGTAATATTGAACTTTATTTACGACTGTGCCATCGGTGTGCTCTCCCTCTCCTACACCTGTAATATTGAACTGTATTTGCGACTGTGTCATCTGTGTGTTCTCCCTCTCCTACACCTGTAATATTGAACTGTATTTACGACAGTGTCATCTGTGTGCTCTCCCTCTCCTACACTTGTAATATTGAACTGTATTTGCGACAGTGTCATCTGTGTGCTCTCCCTCTCCTACACCTGTAATATTGAACTGTATTTGCGACTGTGTCATCTGTGTGTTCTCCCTCTCCTACACCTGTAATATTGAACTGTATTTACGACAGTGTCATCTGTGTGCTCTCCCTCTCCTACACTTGTACTATTGAACTGTATTTGCGACAGTGTCATCTGTGTGCTCTCCCTCTCCTACACTTGTAATATTGAACTGTATTTGCGACAGTGTCATCTGTGTGCGCTCCCTCTCCTACACTTATATATTGAACTGTATTTGCGACAGTGTCATCTGTGTGCTCTCCCTCTCCTACACTTGTAATATTGAACTGTATTTGCGATTGTGCCATCTGTGTGCTCTCCCTCTCCTACACTTGTAATATTGAACTGTATTTGCGACTGTGTCATCTGTGTGCTCTCCCTCTCCTACACTTATAATATTGAACTGTATTTGCGACTGTCATCTGTGTGCTCGCCCTCTCCTACACTTGTAATATTGAACTGTATTTGCGATTGTGTCATCTGTGTGCTCTCCCTCTCCTACACTTATAATATTGAACTGTATTTGCGACTGTGTCATCTGTGTGCTCGCCCTCTCCTACACTTGTAATATTGAACTGTATTTGCGACAGTGTCATCTGTGTGCTCTCCCTCTCCTACACTTGTAATATTGAACTGTATTTGCGACTGTGTCATCTGTGTGCTCGCCCTCTCCTACACTTGTAATATTGAACTGTATTTGCGACTGTGTCATCTGTGTGCTCTCCCTCTCCTACACTTGTAATATTGAACTGTATTTGCGACTGTGTCATCTGTGTGCTCTCCCTCTCCTACACTTGTAATATTGAACTGTATTTGCGACTGTGTCATCTGTGTGCTCTCCCTCTCCTACACTTGTAATATTGAACTGTATTTGCGACTGTGTCATCTGTGTGCTCTCCCTCTCCTACACCTGTAATATTGAACTGTATTTGGACTGTGTCATTGTGTGCCCTCACACCTGTAATATTGAACTGTATTTGCACTGTGTCATCTGTGTGCTCTCCCTCTCCTACACTTGTAATATTGAACTGTATTTGCGACTGTGTCATCTGTGTGCTCTCCCTCTCCTACACTTATAATATTGAACTGTATTTGCGACTGTGTCATCTGTGTGCTCGCCCTCTCCTACACTTGTAATATTGAACTGTATTTGCGACTGTGTCATCTGTGTGCTCTCCCTCTCCTACACTTGTAATATTGAACTGTATTTGCGACTGTGTATCTGTGTGCTCTCCCTCTCCTACACTTGTAATATTGAACTGTATTTGTGACTGTGTCATCTGTGTGCTCTCCCTCTCCTACACTTGTAATATTGAACTGTATTTGCTGACTTTTGTACAATCTTTGGCTGTGCCGGGCCCCCCTCTCCTACACTTATATATTGAACTGTATTTGCGACTGTGTCATCTGTGTGCTCTCCCTCTCCTACACTTATAATATTGAACTGTATTTGCGACTGTGCCATCTGTGTGCTCTCCCTCTCCTACACTTGTAATATTGAACTGTACTTGCGACTGTGTCATCTGTGTGCTCTCTCTCTCCTACACTTGTAATATTGAACTGTATTTGCGACTGTGCCATTCGTGTGCTCTCCCTCTCCTACGCTTGTAATATTGAACTGTATCTGCGACTGTGCCATCCGTGTGCTCTCTCTCTCCTACACTTGTAACATTGAACTGTACTTGCGACTGTGTCATCTGTGTGCTCTCTCTCACCTACACTTGTAACATTGAACTGTACTTGCGACTGTGCCATCTGTGTGCTCTCCCTCTCATACACCTGTAATATTGAACTGTATTTGCGACTGTGCCATCAGTGTGCTCTCCCTCTCATACACTTGTAACATTGAACTGTATTTGCGAATGTGCCATCTGTGTGCTCTCCCTCTCCTACACCTGTAATATTGAACTGTATTTACGACAGTGTCATCTGTGTGCTCTCCCTCTCCTACACTTGTAATATTGAACTGTATTTGCGACAGTGTCATCTGTGTGCTTTCCCTCTCCTACACCTGTAATATTGAACTGTATTTGCGACTGTGTCATCTGTGTGTTCTCCCTCTCCTACACCTGTAATATTGAACTGTATTTACGACAGTGTCATCTGTGTGCTCTCCCTCTCCTACACTTGTAATATTGAACTGTATTTGCGACAGTGTCATCTGTGTGCTCTCCCTCTCCTACACTTGTAATATTGAACTGTATTTGCGACAGTGCCATCTGTGTGCCTCCCTCTCCTACACTTGTATATTGAACTGTATTTGCGACAGTGTCATCTGTGTGCTCTCCCTCTCCTACACTTGTAATATTGAACTGTATTTGCGACTGTGCCATCTGTGTGCTCTCCCTCTCCTACACTTGTAATATTGAACTGTATTTGCGACTGTGTCATCTGTGTGCTCTCCCTCTCCTACACTTATAATATTGAACTGTATTTGCGACTGTGCATCTGTGTGCTCGCCCTCTCCTACACTTGTAATATTGAACTGTATTTGCGATTGTGTCATCTGTGTGCTCTCCCTCTCCTACACTTATAATATTGAACTGTATTTGCGACTGTGTCATCTGTGTGCTCGCCCTCTCCTACACTTGTAATATTGAACTGTATTTGCGACAGTGTCATCTGTGTGCTCTCCCTCTCCTACACTTGTAATATTGAACTGTATTTGCGACAGTGTCATCTGTGTGCTCTCCCTCTCCTACACCTATAATATTGAACTGTATTTGCGACAGTGTCATCTGTGTGCTCTCCCTCTCCTACACTTGTAATATTGAACTGTATTTGCGACTGTGTCATCTGTGTGCTCTCCCTCTCCTACACTTGTAATATTGAACTGTATTTGCGACTGTGTCATCTGTGTGCTCCCCTCTCCTACACTTGTAATATTGAACTGTATTTGGACTGTGTCATCTGTGTGCTCTCCCTCTCCTACACTGTAATATTGAACTGTATTTGCGACTGTGTCATCTGTGTGCTCTCCCTCTCCTACACTGTAATATTGAACTGTATTTGCGACTGTGTCATCTGTGTGCTCTCCCTCTCCTACACTTGTAATATTGAACTGTATTTGCGACAGTGTCATCTGTGTGCTCTCCCTCTCCTACACTTGTAATATTGAACTGTATTTGCGACTGTGTCATCTGTGTGCTCTCCCTGTCCTACACTTATAATATTGAACTGTATTTGCGACTGTGTCATCTGTGTGCTCGCCCTCTCCTACACTTGTAATATTGAACTGTATTTGTGACTGTGTCATCTGTGTGCTCTCCCTCTCCTACACTTGTAATATTGAACTGTATTTGCGACTGTGTTATCTGTGTGCTCTCCCTCTCCTACACTTGTAATATTGAACTGTATTTGTGACTGTGTCATCTGTGTGCTCTCCCTCTCCTACACTTGTAATATTGAACTGTATTTGCGACTGTGTCATCTGTGTGCTCTCCCTCTCCTACACTTGTAATATTGAACTGTATTTGCGACTGTGTCATCTGTGTGCGCTCCCTCTCCTACACTTATATATTGAACTGTATTTGCGACTGTGTCATCTGTGTGCTCTCCCTCTCCTACACTTATAATATTGAACTGTATTTGCGACTGTGCCATCTGTGTGCTCTCCCTCTCCTACACTTGTAATATTGAACTGTACTTGCGACTGTGTCATCTGTGTGCTCTCTCTCTCCTACACTTGTAATATTGAACTGTATTTGCGACTGTGCCATTCGTGTGCTCTCCCTCTCCTACGCTTGTAATATTGAACTGTATCTGCGACTGTGCCATCCGTGTGCTCTCTCTCTCCTACACTTGTAACATTGAACTGTACTTGCGACTGTGTCATCTGTGTGCTCTCTCTCACCTACACTTGTAACATTGAACTGTACTTGCGACTGTGCCATCTGTGTGCTCTCCCTCTCATACACCTGTAATATTGAACTGTATTTGCGACTGTGCCATCAGTGTGCTCTCCCTCTCATACACTTGTAACATTGAACTGTATTTGCGAATGTGCCATCTGTGTGCTCTCCCTCTCCTACACCTGTAATATTGAACTGTATTTACGACTGTGCCATCTGTGTGCTCTCCCTCTCCTACACTTGTACTATTGAACTGTACTTGCGTCTGTGCCATCTGTGTGCTCTCCCTCTCCTACACTAGTAATATTGAACTGTATTTGCGACTGTGCCATCTGTGTGCTAGCCTTTTCCTACACTTGTACTATTGAACTGTACTTGCGACTGCGCCATCCGTGTGATCTCCCTCTCCTACACTAGTAATATTAAACTGTATTTGCGACTGTGCCATCCGTGTGCTCTCCCTCTCTTACACTTGTAATATTGAACTGTATTTGCGACTGTGTCATCTGTGTGCTCTCCCTCTCCTACACCTGTAATATTGAACTGTATTTGCGACTGTGTCATCTGTGTGCTCTCCCTCTCCTACACTTGTAATATTGAACTGTATTTGTGACTGTGTCATCTGTGTGCTCTCCCTCTCCTACACTTGTAATATTGAACTGTATTTGCGACTGTGTTATCTGTGTGCTCTCCCTCTCCTACACTTGTAATATTGAACTGTATTTGCGACTGTGTCATCTGTGTGCTCTCCCTCTCCTACACTTGTAATATTGAACTGTATTTGCGACTGTGTCATCTGTGTGCTCTCCCTCTCCTACACTTGTAATATTGAACTGTATTTGTGACTGTGTCATCTGTGTGCTCTCCCTCTCCTACACTTGTAATATTGAACTGTATTTACGACAGTGTCATCTGTGTGCTCGCCCTCTCCTACACTTGTAATATTGAACTGTATTTGTGACTGTGTCATCTGTGTGCTCTCCCTCTCCTACACTTGTAATATTGAACTGTATTTGCGACTGTGTTATCTGTGTGCTCTCCCTCTCCTACACTTGTAATATTGAACTGTATTTGCGACTGTGTCATCTGTGTGCTCTCCCTCTCCTACACTTGTAATATTGAACTGTATTTGCGACTGTGTCATCTGTGTGCTCTCCCTCTCCTACACTTGTAATATTGAACTGTATTTGCGACTGTGTCATCTGTGTGCTCTCCCTCTCCTACACTTGTAATATTGAACTGTATTTGCGAATGTGCCATCTGTGTGCTCTCCCTCTCCTACACCTGTAATATTGAACTGTATTTACGACTGTGCCATCTGTGTGCTCTCCCTCTCCTACACTTGTACTATTGAACTGTACTTGCGTCTGTGCCATCTGTGTGCTCTCCCTCTCCTACACTAGTAATATTGAACTGTATTTGCGACTGTGCCATCTGTGTGCTAGCCTTTTCCTACACTTGTACTATTGAACTGTACTTGCGACTGCGCCATCCGTGTGATCTCCCTCTCCTACACTAGTAATATTAAACTGTATTTGCGACTGTGCCATCCGTGTGCTCTCCTCTCTTACACTTGTAATATTGAACTGTATTTGCGAGTGTCATCTGTGTGCTCTCCCTCTCTACACCTGTAATATTGAACTGTATTTGCGACTGTGTCATCTGTGTGCTCTCCCTCTCCTACACCTTTGTAATATTGAACTGTATTTGCGACTGTGTCATCTGTGTGCTCTCCCTCTCCTACACTGTAATATTTACTGTATTTGCGACTGTGTCATCTGTGTGCTCTCCCTCTCCTACACTTGTAATATTGAACTGTATTTGCGACTGTGTCATCTGTGTGCTCTCCCTCTCCTACACTTGTAATATTGAACTGTATTTGCGACTGTGTCATCTGTGTGCTCTCCCTCTCCACACTTGTAATATTGAACTGTATTGGCGACTGTGCCATCTGTTTGCTCTCCCTCTCCTACACTTGTAATATTGATCTGTATTGGCGACTATGCCATCTGTGTGCTCGCCCTCTCTTACACTAGTGATGTTGTGTTCGCAGGATGTTGGACTTTATCAGGACGCGACGAACGGTGCTGCCATCTCTGTGACAACAACTAAGACAGAAGACGGCAGACATGTGAAACACTTGGTGAGCGGGAGTAGGCAACCACGTGCGATTCGAACTGACTAACATTATACAATACAATACATAGATCTATCAATCGATGCATCGCGATAATCGATATGGCGATGCAATACTATCGATAGACGATAGTAAATTTAACTATCGACAAATGTCGGCGACAATGCAGCGAACTGCATAATATCATAATAGTTCTCTCTCCGTCCTACCTACTTCAAGATGGACATCACAGGAAAAGCTAAACAAAACTCTGCATCTTATTATAGCTGTTTCTTTCAAATGGTAGATCTGCAGACAACAGACACCACAAACATGATGTTCTATATTCCGAGAACCTTCATCCGGTCTGTGTGTGCGGCGTGCGGCGTGCGTGTGCGCATGCGGCGTGCGCGATCGGCGTGCCCGTGGGGCGTGCGCGTGCTTGTGCGCGTGATATGAAAGCTTATCATGTAGCTGCTGCGCTGTTCATTAAAATGCTGGACCCTGAGCGCACTAAGTCAGTTAAACATGCTACTCCACACGCTCTCATTGTCGAAGCACTCCACCTAAGCAGATATCTGATCTATGTATAGCAGAAATGTATGTAGCATCCATTGCCGTTGATTGGGTATATTTACCGGGAATCACTGAACCAGTACCAAGGACGAGACCTCGTAGCAAGGACAGGGAACTAGGATAGTGCTTCACACTCAGTTTCTATGCTTCTGCTGATCACACCAGTCCCAGTCAGCACTACTCTTGGCTGATTATATCAGTCCCAGTCAGCACTACTCCTGGCTGATTAAATAAGTTCCAGTCAGCACTACTCTTGGCTGATTCAATAAGCTCCAATCAGCATTACTCCTGGCTGATTACATCAGCCTCAGTCAGCACTACACCTGGCTGATTATACCAGTCTCAGTCAGTATTACTCCTGGTTGATTATACCAGTCTCAGTCAGCACTACTCCTGGCTGATTACATCAGTCTCAATCAGCACTACTCCTGGCTGATTACATCAGTCTCAGTCAGCACTACTCCTGGCTGATTACATCAGTCTCAGTCAGCACTACTCCTGGCTGATTACACCAGTCTCAGTCAGCACTACTTCTGGCTGATTACACCAGTCTCAGTCAGCACAACTCCAGTAGATTTATACGTAAATAGGAGGGTCTCAGAAAATCGGGGTTTTATACGTAAATCGGAGGGTCTCGGAAAATCGGGGTTTTATACGTAAATTGTTTTTTAAACCATAAATGCGAATAATATACATTGTATAACAAAAAAAGGAATACATTCATTTGATTAAAACATTAACACAAATGTGTTTTATCACTAACAATTCACCAGTCATAATACACCAAATATAATATAAAAATTCCATATTAATCTTAATTAAAAAAAATGTGTTGCAGTTTAGCCCTCGTAAGTTAAATATAACAAGACATGGTCATAGATCAATGAAATTATGATGTTCTGTAGTTTACTTGTGTTCTAGCCATCTAGGCATAACATTAGCATATTTGTTCAACTTCTGTTATGTATTATATGTTGCAAAGAATCACTTGCACGAAAAGCAGCAGCATCTACATGATATTTTATTACACAACTAACATCATCTTTACATGCAAAACTTGAACGTAGCATTTATTATTAGTAAACTGTAAGCCCGCCTGAGCCATGGTGGGAGACATATTAAAACAAGCATGCAAACGTCTGTTAAGAATAACGTTTTTTATTTACATGTCTAATGTACTCAAATAGTAAAATAAAAAAATAAAAAGTACATACACTTTCAAACTTGCGCACGAAGTGTAGATGTATGTATGGGCATTATTTGTGTATATGTGAACGGATTAAGCTTTGCTCTGCAAGACATTGTATCGGAGCTCCAATCAGCACTACTCCTGGCTGATTAAATAAGCTTCAGTCAGCACTACTCCTGGCTGATTAAATAAGCTCCAGTCAGCACTACTCCTGGCTGATCCTTTTGCAAAAATACTAAGCTTAGCCAATGAAATCGTCTACCAGGAGTCATATAATAACTTTGGATGATTTCAGCCAAACGCTGCTCGCATTACATGCAATGTTTGGTCTGTAAAAGCAATATTAGAATACACAAATCCGTTCAGCTGTTGGATGAATGGGGCGATGTAAATTGCTTTTTTGATTCAGCTAACTCCCGTATTTTGCGTAGGGGGTCCGCCAGGACTAGCTTCATGTTGCAAGCAGCCCAGGCTTGCGATGATGTGTTCCAATAAAGCTGCACACATCTTTTTTTTGCATCTGCGCAAATATGCAACCATTTTGTAACCCAAGTAAACCTATCTAGACCATAATTTATACATTTTGTAGTTCATCATAATGAATTTCTGGTTAATACATAAATCAACGACAAATAAACATCTTAAATACTTTGAGAAACAACGTATATTTGCAAGAATAATAAAGTATGATGGCATGCATTGATAATTGATACAGCAGAAGATATTAATCAAAACAACAAAGATTTCCATGCAGTTAACATATTGCTCTTATTTTCAGACTATGTGAAACTGTATGTGAATTGTGCTCTAATAACAGGCTCTATCACTAGGTAAAACTGTATGTGAATTGTGGTCTAATAACAGGCTCTATCACTAGGTAAAACTGTATGTGAATTGTGGTCTAATAACAGGCTCTATCACTAGGTAAAACCAAATAACAGGCTCTATCACTAGATAAAACTGTATGTGAATTGTGGTCTAATAACAGGCTCTATCACTAGGTAAAACTGTATGTGAATTGTGGTCTAATAACAGGCTCTATTACTAGGTAAAACCAAATAACAGGCTCTATCACTAGGTAAAACTGTATGTGAATTGTGGTCTAATAACAGGCTCTATCACTAGGTAAAACTAAATAACAGGCTCTATCACTAGATAAAACTGTATGTGAATTGTGGTCTAATAACAGACTCTATCACTAGGTAAAACTGTATGTGAATTGTGTCTAATAACAGGCTCTATCACTAGGTAAAACTGTATGTGAATTGTGGTCTAATAACAGGCTCTATCACAAGGTACAACTGTATGTGAATTGTGGTCTAATAACAGGCTCTATCACTAGGTAAAACTGTATGTGAATTGTGTCTAATAACAGGCTCTATCACTAGGTAAAACTGTATGTGAATTGTGGTCTAATAACAGGCTCTATCACTAGGTAAAACTGTATGTGAATTGTGGTCTAATAACAGGCTCTATCACTATGTAAAACCAAATAACAGGCTCTATCACTAGGTAAAACTGTATGTGAATTGTGGTCTAATAACAGGCTCTATCACTAGGTAAAACTAAATAACAGGCTCTATCACTAGATAAAACTGTATGTGAATTGTGGTCTAATAACAGACTCTATCACTAGGTAAAACTGTATGTGAATTGTGTCTAATAACAGGCTCTATCACTAGGTAAAACTGTATGTGAATTGTGGTCTAATAACAGGCTCTATCACAAGGTACAACTGTATGTGAATTGTGGTCTAATAACAGGCTCTATCACTAGGTAAAACTGTATGTGAATTGTGTCTAATAACAGGCTCTATCACTAGGTAAAACTGTATGTGAATTGTGGTCTAATAACAGGCTCTATCACTAGGTAAAACTGTATGTGAATTGTGGTCTAATAACAGGCTCTATCACTATGTAAAACCAAATAACAGGCTCTATCACTAGGTAAAACTGTATGTGAATTGTGGTCTAATAACAGGCTCTATCACTAGGTAAAACTAAATAACAGGCTCTATCACTAGATAAAACTGTATGTGAATTGTGTCTAATAACAGGCTCTATCACTAGGTAAAACTGTATGTGAATTGTGGTCTAATAACAGGCTCTATCACAAGGTACAACTGTATGTGAATTGTGGTCTAATAACAGGCTCTATCACTAGGTAAAACTGTATGTGAATTGTGGTCTAATAACAGGCTCTATCACTAGGTAAAACTGTATGTGAATTGTGGTCTAATAACAGGCTCTATCACTAGGTAAAACCAAATAACAGGCTCTATCACTAGGTAAAACTGTATGTGAATTGTGGTCTAATAACAGGCTCTATCACTAGGTAAAACCAAATAACAGGCTCTATCACTAGGTAAAACTGTATGTGAATTGTGGTCTAATAACAGGCTCTATCACTAGGTAAAACTGTATGTGAATTGTCTAATAACAGGCTCTATCACTAGGTAAAACTGTATGTGAATTGTGGTCTAATAACAGGCTCTATCACTAGGTAAAACTGTATGTGAATTGTGGTCTAATAACAGGCTCTATCACTATGTAAAACCAAATAACAGGCTCTATCACTAGGTAAAACTGTATGTGAATTGTGGTCTAATAACAGGCTCTATCACTAGGTAAAACTGTATGTGAATTGTGGTCTAATAACAGGCTCTATCACTATGTAAAACCAAATAACAGGCTCTATCACTAGGTAAAACTATATGTGAATTGTGGTCTAATAACAGGCTCTATCACTAGGTAAAACTGTATGTGAATTGTGTCTAATAACAGGCTCTATCACTATGTAAAACCAAATAACAGGCTCTATCACTAGGTAAAACTGTATGTGAATTGTGGTCTAATAACAGGCTCTATCACTAGGTAAAACTAAATAACAGGCTCTATCACTAGATAAAACTGTATGTGAATTGTGGTCTAATAACAGGCTCTATCACTATGTAAAACCAAATAACAGGCTCTATCACTAGGTAAAACTGTATGTGAATTGTGGTCTAATAACAGGCTCTATCACTAGGTAAAACTGTATGTGAATTGTGGTCTAATAACAGGCTCTATCACTATGTAAAACCAAATAACAGGCTCTATCACTAGGTAAAACTGTATGTGAATTGTGGTCTAATAACAGGCTCTATCACTAGGTAAAACTGTATGTGAATTGTGGTCTAATAACAGGCTCTATCACTAGGTAAAACCAAATAACAGGCTCTATCACTAGGTAAAACTGTATGTGAATTGTGGTCTAATAACAGGCTCTATCACTAGGTAAAACCAAATAACAGGCTCTATCACTAGGTAAAACTGTATGTGAATTGTGGTCTAATAACAGGCTCTATCACTAGGTAAAACCAAATAACAGGCTCTATCACTAGGTAAAACTGTATGTGAATTGTGTCTAATAACAGGCTCTATCACTAGGTAAAACCAAATATCAGGCTCTATCACTAGGTAAAACCAAATAACAGGCTCTATCACTAGGTAAAACCAAATAACAGTAGCTTAGTAGACCCTCTTTTTCTCATGTGATAATACTCATATATATCTTCTCTGTCCTGCTGCAGGAAGGAAGCTTCAACCTTCACGGGGTGCATCATGCCATTCAACCTCTTGGTAATGATGGTCATCAACAAGCTGTAGAACCTGACGATGGCATACTCCACCACGTTTACAGGCATGAGATGCCAAAAGGTAATGGTTGATGTGCTACATAAATTCTTAAAGGCCATATATGTTAACATAATAAATTATATATATATATATATATATATATATAATTAATTTATTATATATATCACCTGCCCCTTCCAACCCGCACTGGTTAGAACAACAATGCAACATGTGGTTAGAACAACATGCAACATGTGGTTAGAACAACATGCAACATGTGGTTAGAACAACATGCAACATGTGGTTAGAACAACATGCAACATGTGGTTAGAACAACATGCAACATGTGGTTAGAACAACATGCAACATGTGGTTAGAACAACATGCAACATGTGGTTAGAACAACATGCAACATGTGGTTAGAACAACATGCAACATGTGGTTAGAATAACATGCAACATCTGGTTAGAATAACATGCAACATCGGGTTGGAACAACATGCATTTTCACCTCAAGCACAAAAGTTAATCAGTCAAAAACTTACTGTAGCATTTTTCTGGTGAAATATCTGCACATTTAAAAGTAACTTACTGTGTCCAAGAATTCCCACAAAACCGTTGCATAGCAGACAAAGTAAACCAGTGGGAAATATCCAGTAAAAACATGTTATTATTGCAAGAATTTGTTATTTGCGAATCATATTGAGAACAGGTGATGTTCAAGAAGAGGTTACATGATGATATGTGTCTACATTAATTAAATTGTAATAAAAAGTTGAGTTCACATGCTTGTCAACTTCTCACTACCATGAGATTTTGAATTGCAGAATATCACAGTCATGCAAAGAAAGATTACATGAGGTTGAAGGAAGATAAGGCACGTGGGAAACAAGGGAATGAGACAAGCCACAGACAGAAGAGAGATACTGCAGTTGTGGCATATCATGTCGAAATCATTTTTATTTTGGATCATACCATTTTTGACTTGTGAGTACCCCTATATAGTATTTTTGTATGAATACATTTTATTAAGTACCTCAGAGAAGCACAGATGGTGTAATGGTTAACATGGCACACCAGTAGCATGGGTTCAATACGTGGACAGGGCATGCATTTTATATTTGGTGTAAATACCTAGCTCTCAAAATTGGGGACTGTGTATCCCTCGTAAATCGGAGAATAACATTAATGTTGGCCCCATCTCAGTTTGGCAAGTAACAGAACACCCTGGCCATGACCACTTCAGGGCCAGCATAGAAAGTTCGGCTTGGCTACAATTTTCTAAAAAAGACTGAACCGTTGAATGAGGCCTCATAATACCATAACATTGTAGCCACAATGTACACAGGCTAGTCATTAATAGAACCCTGCTGAGAGCCACAAACAACAAGAACATGCTACCACACTTGGTTAAAATTTATCAGTAAATTAAGGCAATTTATGAACTGTGTTATTATTCTGGTTTTACGTAGTATAAATGAAAAATTTATAGAATTCTCAGAATTTTCTATCTGAAATGGAATTGGTATCACTTTCAATTGTGAATTGTTAATTCATTTATCTCAGTTTACCTAATTTAATTTATTAATAATGGCATTTACAGCACCAGTCATGAATGATATGGTGGGTTGGTAGAGTAAACACACCAGTCACTGGAGTGATATGGTGGGTTGGTAGAGTAAACACACCAGTCACTGGAGTGATATGGTGGGTTGGTAGGGTAAACACACCAGTCACTGGAGTGATATGGTGGGTTGGTAGGGTAAACGCACCAGTCACTGGAGTGATATGGTGGGTTGGTAGAGTAAACACACCAGTCACTGGAGTGATATGGTGGGTTGGTAGAGTAAACACACCAGTCACTGGAGTGATATGGTGGGTTGGTAGGTAAACACACCAGTCACTGGAGTGAGTATGTATGGGTGATGGTGGAGGTAAACACACCAGTCACTGGAGTGATATGGTGGGTTGGTAGGGTAAACACACCAGTCACTGGAGTGATATGGTGGGTTGGTAGGGTAAACACACATCACTGGAGTGATATGGTGGGTTGGTAGAGTAAACACACCAGTCACTGGAGTGATATGGTGGGATGGTAGAGTAAACACACCAGTCACTGGAGTGATATGGTGGGTTGGTAGAGTAAACACACCAGTCACTGGAGTGATATGGTGGGTTGGTAGAGTAAACACACCAGTCACTGGAGTGATATGGTGGGTTGGTAGAGTAAACACACCAGTCACTGGAGTGATATGGTGGGTTGGTAGGGTAAACACACCAGTCACTGGAGTGATATGGTGGGTTGGTAGAGTAAACACACCAGTCACTGGAGTGATATGGTGGGTTGGTAGAGTAAACACACCAGTCACTGGAGTGATATGGTGGGTTGGTAGAGTAAACACACCAGTCACTGGAGTGATATGGTGGGTTGGTAGGGTAAACACACCAGTCACTGGAGTGATATGGTGGGTTGGTAGGGTAAACACACCAGTCACTGGAGTGATATGGTGGGTTGGTAGGGTAAACACACCAGTCACTGGAGTGATATGGTGGGTTGGTAGAGTAAACACACCAGTCACTGGAGTGATATGGTGGGTTGGTAGAGTAAACACACCAGTCACTGGAGTGATATGGTGGGTTGGTAGAGTAAACACATCACTCACTGGAGTGATATGGTGGGTTGGTAGGGTAAACACACCAGTCACTGGAGTGATATGGTGGGATGGTAGAGTAAACACATCACTCACTGGAGTGATATGGTGGGTTGGTAGAGTAAACACACCAGTCACTGGAGTGATATGGTGGGATGGTAGAGTAAACACATCACTCACTGGAGTGATATGGTGGGTTGGTAGGGTAAACACACCAGTCACTGGAGTGATATGGTGGGATGGTAGAGTAAACACATCACTCACTGGAGTGATATGGTGGGTTGGTAGGGTAAACACACCAGTCACTGGAGTGATATGGTGGGTTGGTAGAGTAAACACATCACTCACTGGAGTGATATGGTGGGTTGGTAGGGTAAACACATCACTCACTGGAGTGAATATGGTGGGTTGGTAGGGTAAACACATCACTCACTGGAGTGATATGGTGGGTTGGTAGGGTAAACACATCACTCACTGGAGTGAAAAAATTATGGTGGGTTGGTAGGGTAAACACACCATCACTGGAGTGATATGGTGGGTGGTAGAGTAAACACATCACTCACTGGAGTGATATGGTGGGTTGGTAGAGTAAACACATCCACTCACTGGAGTGATATGGTGGGTTGGTAGGGTAAACACATCACTCACTGGAGTGATATGGTGGGTTGGTAGAGTAAACACATCACTCACTGGAGTGATATGGTGGGTTGGTAGGGTAAACACATCACTCACTGGAGTGATATGGTGGGTTGGTAGAGTAAACACATCACTCACTGGAGTGATATGGTGGGTTGGTAGGGTAAACACATCACTCACTGGAGTGATATGGTGGGTTGGTAGGGTAAACACATCACTCACTGGAGTGATATGGTGGGTTGGTAGGGTAAACACACCAGTCACTGGAGTGATATGGTGGGTTGGTAGGGTAAACACATCACTCACTGGAGTGATATGGTGGGTTGGTAGGGTAAACACACCATCACTGGAGTGATATGGTGGGTGGTAGGTAAACACATCACTCACTGGAGTGATATGGTGGGTTGGTAGGGTAAACACACCACTCACTGGAGTGATATGGTGGGTTGGTAGGGTAAACACATCACTCACTGGAGTGATATGGTGGGTTGGTAGGGTAAACACATCACTCACTGGAGTGATATGGTGGGTTGGTAGGGTAAACACATCACTCACTGGAGTGATATGGTGGGTTGGTAGGGTAAACACATCACTCACTGGAGTGATATGGTGGGTTGGTAGGGTAAACACATCACTCACTGGAGTGATATGGTGGGTTGGTAGGGTAAACACATCACTCACTGGAGTGATATGGTGGGTTGGTAGGGTAAACACACCAGTCACTGGAGTGATATGGTGGGTTGGTAGAGGGAAACACATCACTCACTGGAGTGATATGGTGGGTTGGTAGGGTAAACACACCACTCACTGGAGTGATATGGTGGGTTGGTAGGGTAAACACATCACTCACTGGAGTGATATGGTGGGTTGGTAGGGTAAACACACCAGTCACTGGAGTGATATGGTGGGATGGTAGAGTAAACACATCACTCACTGGAGTGATATGGTGGGTTGGTAGAGTAAACACACCAGTCACTGGAGTGATATGGTGGGATGGTAGAGTAAACACATCACTCACTGGAGTGATATGGTGGGTTGGTAGAGTAAACACATCACTCACTGGAGTGATATGGTGGGTTGGTAGGGTAAACACATCACTCACTGGAGTGATATGGTGGGTTGGTAGGGTAAACACATCACTCACTGGAGTGATATGGTGGGTTGGTAGGGTAAACACATCACTCACTGGAGTGATATGGTGGGTTGGTAGGGTAAACACACCAGTCACTGGAGTGATATGGTGGGTTGGTAGGTAAACACATCACTCACTGGAGTGATATGGTGGGTTGGTAGGGTAAACACATCACTCACTGGAGTGATATGGTGGGTTGGTAGGGTAAACACACCAGTCACTGGAGTGATATGGTGGGTTGGTAGGGTAAACACATCACTCACTGGAGTGATATGGTGGGTTGGTAGGGTAAACACATCACTCACTGGAGTGATATGGTGGGTTGGTAGGGTAAACACATCACTCACTGGAGTGATATGGTGGGTTGGTAGGGTAAACACATCACTCACTGGAGTGATATGGTGGGTTGGTAGGGTAAACACATCACTCACTGGAGTGATATGGTGGGTTGGTAGGGTAAACACATCACTCACTGGAGTGATATGGTGGGTTGGTAGGGTAAACACATCATCACTGGAGTGATATGGTGGGTTGGTAGGGTAAACACATCACTCACTGGAGTGATATGGTGGGTTGGTAGGGTAAACACATCACTCACTGGAGTGATATGGTGGGTTGGTAGGGTAAACACATCATCACTGGAGTGATATGGTGGGTTGGTAGGGTAAACACATCACTCACTGGAGTGATATGGTGGGTTGGTAGGGTAAACACATCACTCACTGGAGTGATATGGTGGGTTGGTAGGGTAAACACATCACTCACTGGAGTGATATGGTGGGTTGGTAGGGTAAACACATCACTCACTGGAGTGATATGGTGGGTTGGTAGGGTAAACACATCACTCACTGGAGTGATATGGTGGTTTAGGGTAAACTTACATCAATCACGACGGATATGGTGGACGTTGGCTAGGAGTAAACACCAATCACTGGAGTGATATCCTGTATGATTGCAGTAGGGTAAACAATCACTGGAGTGACTGTATGAGAGAGACCAGACATATATGAGTGGACCTGTAGAGCAGAGGGACCCAGACCCAATCACTGGAGTGGACCTATATGAGAGAGGGACCCAGACCCCAATCACTGGAGTGGACTTATGAGCTGAGGGACCGTAGACCCGAATCACTGGAGTGGACCTGTATGAGCAGAGGGACCGTAGACCCGAATCACTGGAGTGGACCTGTATGAGCTGAGGGACCGTAGACCCAATCACTGGAGTGGACCTATATGAGCAGAGGGACCGCAGACCCCAATCACTGGAGTGGACCTGTATGAGCAGAGGGACCGTAGACCCGAATCACTGGAGTGGACCTGTATGAGCTGAGGGGCCGTAGACCCGAATCACTGGAGTGGACTTATATGAGCAGAGGGACCGCAGACCCCAATCACTGGAGTGGACCTGTATGAGCAGAGGGACCATAGACCGAATCACTGGAGTGGACCTGTATGAGCAGAGGGACCATAGACCCCAATCACTGGAGTGGACCTAGGGACCGCAGACCCCAATCACTGGAGTGGACCTGTATGAGCAGAGGGACCGTAGACCCGAATCACTGGAGTGGACCTGTATGAGCAGAGGGACCATAGACCCCAATCACTGGAGTGGACCTGTATGAGCTGAGGGCGTAGACCCCGAATCACTGGAGTGGACCTGTATGAGCAGAGGGACCATAGACCCCAATCACTGGAGTGGACCTGTATGAGCAGAGGGACCATAGACCCCAATCACTGGAGTGGACCTGTATGAGCAGAGGGACCAGACCCCAATCACTGGAGTGGACCTGTATGAGCAGAGGGACCATAGACCCCAATCACTGGAGTGGACCTGTATGAGCAGAGGGACCGTAGACCCAATCACTGGAGTGGACCTGTATGAGCAGAGGGACCATAGACCCCAATCACTGGAGTGGACCTGTATGAGCAGAGGGACCATAGACCCCAATCACTGGAGTGGACCTGTATGAGCAGAGGGACCAGACCCCAATCACTGGAGTGGACCTGTATGAGCAGAGGGACCATAGACCCCAATCACTGGAGTGGACCTGTATGAGCAGAGGGACCATAGACCCCAATCACTGGAGTGGACCTGTATGAGCAGAGGGACCATAGACCCCAATCACTGGAGTGGACCTGTATGAGCAGAGGGACCGTAAACACTAATACTGGAGTGGACCTGTATGAGCAGAGGGACCGCAGACCCCAATCACTGGAGTGGACCTGTATGAGCAGAGGGACCATAGACCCCAATCACTGGAGTGGACCTGTATGAGCAGAGGGACCGTAAACACTAATCACTGGAGTGGACCTGTATGAGCAGAGGGACCATAAACACTAATTACTGGAGTGGACCTGTAGGAGCAGAGGGACCGTAAACACTAATTACTGGAGTGGACCTGTATGAGCAGAGGGACCATAAACACTAATCACTGGAGTGGACCTGTATGAGCAGAGGGACCATAAACACTAATTACTGGAGTGGACCTGTATGAGCAGAGGGACCATAAACACTAATTACTGGAGTGGACCTGTATGAGCAGAGGGACCATAAACACTAATTACTGGAGTGGACCTGTATGAGCAGAGGGACCATAAACACTAATTACTGGAGTGGACCTGTATGAGCAGAGGGACCATAAACACTAATTACTGGAGTGGACCTGTATGAGCAGAGGGACCATAAACACTAATTACTGGAGTGGACCTGTATGAGCAGAGGGACCATAAACACTAATTACTGGAGTGGACCAGTATGAGCAGAGGGACCATAAACACTAATTACTGGAGTGGACCTGTATGAGCAGAGGGACCGTAAACACTAATTACTGGAGTGGACCTGTATGAGCAGAGGGACCGTAAACACTAATCACTGGAGTGGACCAGTATGAGCAGAGGGACCATAAACACTAATTACTGGAGTGGACCAGTATGAGCAGAGGGACCATAAACACTAATCACTGGAGTGGACCTGTATGAGCAGAGGGACCATAAACACTAATCACTGGAGTGGACCTGTATGAGCAGAGGGACCATAAACACTAATTACTGGAGTGGACCTGTATGAGCAGAGGGACCGTAAACACTAATTACTGGAGTGGACCTGTATGAGCAGAGGGACCGTAAACACTAATTACTGGAGTGGACCTGTAGGAGCAGAGGGACCATAAACACTAATTACTGGAGTGGACCTGTAGGAGCAGAGGGACCATAAACACTAATCACTGGAGTGGACCTGTATGAGCAGAGGGACCATAAACACTAATTACTGGAGTGGACCTGTATGAGCAGAGGGACCATAAACACTAATTACTGGAGTGGACCTGTATGAGCAGAGGGACCAGTAAACACTAATTACTGGAGTGGACCTGTATGAGCAGAGGGACCATAAACACTAATTACTGGAGTGGACCTGTATGAGCAGAGGGACCATAAACACTAATTACTGGAGTGGACCTGTAGGAGCAGAGGGACCATAAACACTAATTACTGGAGTGGACCAGTATGAGCAGAGGGACCATAAACACTAATCACTGGAGTGGACCTGTATGAGCAGAGGGACCATAAACACTAATTACTGGAGTGGACCTGTATGAGCAGAGGGACCATAAACACTAATCACTGGAGTGGACCTGTATGAGCAGAGGGACCGTAAACACTAATTACTGGAGTGGACCTGTATGAGCAGAGGGACCGTAAACACTAATTACTGGAGTGGACCTGTATGAGCAGAGGGACCGTAAACACTAATTACTGGAGTGGACCTGTATGAGCAGAGGGACCATAAACACTAATTACTGGAGTGGACCTGTATGAGCAGAGGGACCGTAAACACTAATCACTGGAGTGGACCTGTATGAGCAGAGGGACCGTAAACACTAATCACTGGAGTGGACCTGTATGAGCAGAGGGACCGTAAACACTAATTACTGGAGTGGACCTGTATGAGCAGAGGGACCATAAACACTAATTACTGGAGTGGACCTGTATGAGCAGAGGGACAGTAAACACTAATTACTGGAGTGGACCTGTATGAGCAGAGGGACCATAAACACTAATTACTGGAGTGGACCTGTATGAGCAGAGGGACCATAAACACTAATTACTGGAGTGGACCTGTATGAGCAGAGGGACCTAAACACTAATCACTGGAGTGGACCTGTATGAGCAGAGGGACCATAAACACTAATCTACTGGAGTGGACCTGTATGAGCAGAGGGACCATAAACACTAATTACTGGAGTGGACCTGTATGAGCAGAGGGACCGTAAACACTAATTACTGGAGTGGACCTGTATGAGCAGAGGGACCATAAACACTAATTACTGGAGTGGACCTGTAGGAGCAGAGGGACCATAAACACTAATTCACTGGAGTGGACCTGTAGGAGCAGAGGGACCATAAACACTAATTACTGGAGTGGACCTGTATGAGCAGAGGGACCATAAACACTAATTACTGGAGTGGACCTGTATGAGCAGAGGGACCATAAACACTAATTACTGGAGTGGACCTGTATGAGCAGAGGGACCATAAACACTAATTACTGGAGTGGACCTGTATGAGCAGAGGGACCATAAACACTAATTACTGGAGTGGACCTGTAGGAGCAGAGGGACCATAAACACTAATTACTGGAGTGGACCTGTAGGAGCAGAGGGACCATAAACACTAATTACTGGAGTGGACCTGTATGAGCAGAGGGACCATAAACACTAATTACTGGAGTGGACCTGTATGAGCAGAGGGACCATAAACACTAATTACTGGAGTGGACCTGTATGAGCAGAGGGACCATAAACACTAATTACTGGAGTGGACCTGTATGAGCAGAGGGACCGTAAACACTAATCACTGGAGTGGACCAGTATGAGCAGAGGGACCATAAACACTAATTACTGGAGTGGACCTGTATGAGCAGAGGGACCATAAACACTAATTACTGGAGTGGACCTGTATGAGCAGAGGGACCATAAACACTAATTACTGGAGTGGACCTGTATGAGCAGAGGGACCATAAACACTAATTACTGGAGTGGACCTGTATGAGCAGAGGGACCGTAAACACTAATTACTGGAGTGGACCTGTATGAGCAGAGGGACCATAAACACTAATTACTGGAGTGGACCTGTATGAGCAGAGGGACCTAAACACTAATTACTGGAGTGGACCGTATGAGCAGAGGGACCAGTAAACACTAATTACTGGAGTGGACCTGTATGAGCAGAGGGACCATAAACACTAATCACTGGAGTGGACCTGTATGAGCAGAGGGACCATAAACACTAATTACTGGAGTGGACCTGTAGAGCAGAGGGACCATAAACACTAATTACTGGAGTGGACCTGTATGAGCAGAGGGACCATAAACACTAATTACTGGAGTGGACCTGTATGAGCAGAGGGACCATAAACACTAATTACTGGAGTGGACCTGTATGAGCAGAGGGACCATAAACACTAATTACTGGAGTGGACCTGTATGAGCAGAGGGACCATAAACACTAATTACTGGAGTGGACCTGTATGAGCAGAGGGACCATAAACACTAATCATTGGAGTGGACCTGTATGAGCAGAGGGACTGAAACATTGCTATTATTGTCATATTTATGTAAATGTACTGAGAAAAAAGTGTAAGTTTGTGTTAAGTAGTAAATCTAATTTTTTATATGGAAAACATGTTGCCCTGTATATGAGGATGTACTCGTACTTAGATGCCATGTCTTCTTTTGATTACAGCTGGATGGCACATACTCAGAATAATCGCGATGAGGCCCTATCAAAGATGAAGTATTACTACTTACACATGATCAATGGGGTATGAATACCTTCACCTAGCCTTATGTTTCAGTTCAGTTTGGTTAGCACAGTTCTAACTGAAACAAATTACACATTTTGCTCTGCTTAATACGGCACACATAAAATCATTTTACCTGTCCATCAGGTGCCACAGTAAAACGTCCATCAAACCATCAAAAAAGGATGACAGTCAGAATTTGCACATTGTGTCATATATTTTGCAGACATTTTGGCTCTAAGTAATACAGTAAAACTCACAGAAATGGGATTCAATAGGACGAAGAGATTTAATCTGAGTTCCATGAAAATCAGATTGAACCGAAGGTAACATAATTCTCAGAGCTGTAAACAAACATCCCCAAAATACACATTAAAAAAACTATAATATATTTTAAACATGTATAGATAGGATACACTACAATAATCTATTTTTTTATAGGAGATAATATAATATTTGTGTTAAAGTTCCTCACAAATCAAATTAAAAAAGATTTAAAACCAGGTGTTTTGCGGAGGCGTTGCTGAGCTTCGGGTTCACTACAATAAAACTTTATTGTCCCTGCCACCGTTGGCTCATTTTCAGAATAATGGTATTGATTGCAGCCCACTGGAGATAATCCACACAAGGACACATACATTACAATCATAATTGTTATATTATATATAACTTCAACAAGAAATGTCATGTAATGCATTAATCATCACTAATATGCTGATATATGAAGGATGGGTTGTAAATTTAATGTAACACTGTGGACAGAGGACAGTGATTTGAACCTGACACAAAACCATTGATATTTTATACACGTTTTGTTTATCTTTTCACAAATTAATATAAACCAAATCATTTAAAAATGATGAATGATGTACTGCTTGTGTATTGTATTTTTGTAGTAATTATTCATTTGCAACAAAATTAAAACTAGAGTAACTGTATATAATGATGATGTATATTACTCAATTTAAATTATTGTAACTACAGTGTATATATGTGAAAACGTGATTTGTGTGGATAAAAGAAATTTTGAAATATACATCATTGGTATGCAACATTTTAATTTTATTGGTGATCGAATACATATTTACTACAAGAGGCACACAAATACAAGTAGTACATCATTGCTTTAAATTGATTTGGTTTATAATAATTATTTTGTAAAAAAATTAAAAGTGACAAAAGAAATCAACAGTATTATGTTAAATGCGATACTGCATACTTCCATTTTTTTAAACTGGACACACGTAATGAACAATTGAACACACTTAATGAACGCATCTAACAACTGAACACACTTAATGAACGCATCTAACAATTGAGCCACAGCGACACCTGGCATTCTACTCCCAGATGTTAAGTGATACTTACAACTCATCTTTCATACATCGACATACTACTGATACCATTGGCTTATACAATGTTTCTTTCTGATGTTAAATACATACTATCTGTTTGCAACGTTTGTGTCCTGGTGTGGATTATCTCCTGTGGGCTACAATCAATACAATTACTCTGAAAACAAGCCGAAGATGGTGGCAATCTCGAAACTGACACAGGACTCCATGAAACATCTGGCTTCAATTTTTCAACAGTATTTGATTCAAATAGAATTGTAAGATACAGTATGTTCCCATACGATGACCATTGTTTGTAGTACATCGGAATATCGCGCAATAATTCATTCTGACACTCATTTTGACTTAAAGTTATCCTTGTAAACATGCTCTGAGTGCAAAGGGGTCTGCCTGATGCTAGTATGTGTCCTCTGTGACGTCACACCTGGGCATCCAGAAGGTGCAGCAAAAATATGCATATAAAAAAAGTCCAGTGGTCCATGGGTTGGACACCTCATCATTCTCTAACACCTTTCCATCCTCTGACACCCTGCCATCCTTGGACACCTTGCCACCCTCTGACACCTTGCTAGCCTCTAACACCCAACCATCCTTGGACACCTTGCCATCTTCTGACACCCTGCCTACCTCTGACATCCTGCCATCCTTGGACACCTTGCCACCCTCTGACACTTTGCCATCCTTTGATACCTTGCCATCGTCTGATACCTTGCCACCCTCTAACAACTTGCCATCCTCTGACACCTTGCCGTCCTCTGGCATGCTGCCATTCTCTAACACCTTGTCATCCTCTGACACCTTGCTGTCCTTGGACACCTTGCCATTCTCTGATATGTTGCCATCTTCTGACACCCTGCCACAATTGGACACCTTGCCATCCTTTGACACCCTGCCGTCCTGTAACACCCTGTCATCCTGTAACACCTTGTCATCCTCTGACACCTTGCCTTCCTCTGACACCTTGCCATCCTCTGACACCCTGCCACCCTTGGACACCTTGCCATCATTTGACAATCTGCCATCCTCTGACACCTTGCCATCCTTGGATACTCTGCCATCCTTGGACACCTTGCCACCATGGACTCCTTAGACATCTTGCCATCCTTGAACACCTTGCCAGCCTTGGACACCTTGCCATCCTTTGATAACCTGCCATCCTCTGACACCTTGCCATCCTTGGATACCCTGCCATCCTTTGGACATCTTGCCACCATGGACTCCTTAGACATCTTGCTATCCTTGAACACCTTGCCAGCCTTGGACACCTTGCCATCCTTTGATAACCTGCCATCATCTAACACCTTGCCATCCTCTGACACCCTACCATCCTGTGCACCTTGCCATCCTTTGACAACCTGTCATTCTCTAACACCTTGCCATCCTCTGACACCCTACCATCCTCTAACACTCTGCCATCTAGCTTCAATTTTTCAACAGTATTTGATTCAAGTAGAATTGTAAGATACAGTATGTTCCCATACGATGGCCATTGTTTGTAGTACATCGGAATATTGCACAATAATTCATTCTGACACTCATTTTGACTTAAAGTTATCCTTGTAAACATGCTCTGAGTGCAAAGGGGTCTGCCTGATGCTAGTATGTGTCCTCTGTGACGTCACACCTGGGCATCCAGAAGGTGCAGCAAAAATATGCATATAAAAAAAGTCCAGTGGTCCATGGGTTGGACACCTCATCATTCTCTAACACCTTTCCATCCTCTGACCCCCTGCCATCCTTGGACACCTTGCCATCTTCTGACATCCAGCCATCCTTGGACACCTTGCCACCCTCTGACACTTTGCTAGCCTCTAACACCCAACCATCCTTGGACACCTTGCCATCCTCTGACACCCTGCCTTCCTCTGACATCCTGCCATTCCTGGACACCTTGCCAGCCTCTGACACCTTGCTAGCCTCTAACACCCAACCATCCTTGGACACCTTGCCATCCTCTGACACCCTGCCTTCCTCTGACATCCTGCCATTCTTGGACACCTTGCCACCCTCTGACACCTTGCTAGCCTCTAACACCCAACCATCCTTGGACACCTTGCCATCCTCTGACACCCTGCCTTCCTCTGACATCCTGCCATTCTTGGACACCTTGCCACCCTCTGACACCTTGCTAGCCTCTAAGACCCAACCATCCTTGGACACCTTGCCATCCTCTGACACCCTGCCTTCCTCTGACATCCTGCCATCATTGGACACCTTGCCACCCTCTGACACATTGCCACCCTCTGACACTTTGCCATCCTTGGATACCTTGCCATCCTCTGATACCTTGCCACCCTCTAACAACTTGCCATCCTCTGACACCTTGCCGTCCTCTGACATGCTGCCATTCTCTGACACCTTGTCATCCTCTGACACCTTGCTGTCATTGGACACTTTGCCATACCCCCAAACCCTGCCTTCCTGTGACACCTTGCCATCCTCTGACACCCTGCCATCCTTGGACACCTTGCCATCCTTTGACAACCTGCCATCCTTGGACACCTTGCCATCCTCTAACACCCTGCCATCCTGTAACACCTAGTCATCCTCTGACACCTTGCATTCCTCTGACACCTTGCCATCCTCTGACACCTTGCCATCCTTTGATAACCTGCCATCCTCTAACACCTTGCCATCCTCTGACACCCTACTATCCTCTAACACCCTGCCATCCTCTGACACCTTGCCATCCTTGGACACCTGCCATCTTTGGACATCTTGCCATCATTTGACAACCTGCCATCCTCTAACACCCTGCCATTCTCTAACACCTTGCCATTCTCTGACACCCTGCCATCCTCTGACACCTTGCCATCCTTGGACACCTGCCATCCTTGGACACCTTGCCATAATTTGACAACCTGCCATCCTCTAATACTCTGCCATTCTCTAACACCCTGCCATACTCTGACACCCTGCCATCCTCTGACAACTTGCCATCCTTGGACACCCTGCCATCCTCTGGCACCCTGCACTCTTTGGACACCTTGCCATCCTTAGACATTTTGCTATCCTTGGACACCTTTCCATCCTTGGACACCCTGCCATCCTTGGATACCCTGCCATCCTTGGACACCTTGCCACCATGGACACCTTAGACATCTTGCCATCCTTTGACACATTGGATACCTTGCCATCCTTTGACACATTGGACACCTTGCCATTCTTGGACAGCCTGGCATCCTTGGATACCTATGATACCCTGTCATCCACTGACACTCTACCATCCTATAACACCCTTCCATTTTCTGACATCCTTCCATTCTCTGACATCCTGTCATTCTTTGACATCGTGTCATTCTCTGACATCCTTCCATTATCTGGCATACTTCCATTATCTGACATCCATCCATTATCTGACATTGTTACATTATCTGGCATCCTTCCATTATCTGATATCCTGTCATTATCTGATATACTGTCATTCTCTGACATCCTTCCAATATCTGGCATCCTTCCATTATCTGATATCCTGCCATTCTCTGACATCCTTCCATTATCTGGCATCCTTCCATTATCTGACATCCTTCCATTGTCTGATATCCTGTCATTCTCTGACATTGTGTCATTCTCTGACATCCTTCCATTATCAGGCATCATTCCATTATCTGATATCCTGTCATTATCTGATATCCTGTCATTATCTGACATCCTGTTATTCTCTGACATCCTTCCATTATCTGGCATCCTTCCATTATCTGGCATCCTTCCATTATCTGACATCCTGGAATTCTCTGACATCCTTCCATTATCATCCTTCCATTATCTGATATCCTTCCATTCTCTGATATACTGTCATTCTCTGACATCCTTCCAATATCTGACATCCATTTTGTGACCTTTCACATAGTTTGACGTAAATTTCGTCATGTTATTGTGTCAGGATTATGTAATATGATGGAAAATAAAAACATATTAACATCAGAATTATCTATCTGAAATGGAATTTGTGATCAGGCATGGGTTAATGTCATTTGTGAATTTGTTAATTCAGCTAACCGAATAAAATTATAGTAATTAATATTCTCGAAAATGTATGCACACGTGCTTGCACATTCAAATAAACACCTATAAGTAACATGGAAGAAGAATTAACTATTGCATGATTTATGATGTTATATGATGGTTATAGATCACAACATTTTATGAAATTCTTATTTGCAGAATTGCAATTATTATTGTGGACAATGATTATATGTTGTTGTTGTCTTCATATGCACTTGGCCTACTCATATTGTTGTGGACAATGATTATATGTTGTTCAGGGTGCGAAATAAGTCCAGTTCGATCGTCCGGGACGAATAGTTTTAATTTTTAGAGCTCGGACTAGTACAGTTTTAGTGGAGTAGTCCCGTCGGACTGGCTATAACTTGAAAATGGCAGTTGTTTACGGACACCTATTGTTTACAACCGGATTACGTAAAAGGTGCCTCCTAGCGATTATTAATGTGGAACCGCTTGAACGGAACGAAATATACGATGGCTTGTCTACCATTGTATATTTCGCGTCTCGTTGTAACTTTCTCATAATCATCGTTCGACGATGTCGCAATGGCGAATTGGGGATTGTTTTGCTAAACTTTCAAAGACCAGTACAGGTAGTAGTTAGTATACACAGCAAAGGGAAATCTAGTGCAAAGGAGAGGCCAAAATGTTCATTGGCCATCAACATCGCCCGACACGGGTCATCTTTGCTCGTCGACTTCGTTCTACCCTGCCCGTCCTTGCGCCTCGATGTCGTCCGCCCCTGCCCGTCCATGCGCCTCGACTTCGATTGACCCTGCCCATCCCTGCGCCTCGACTTCTTCCCACCCTGCCCATCATTGCGCATCAAGTCCGCCTGTCGCTGCCCACCCTTGCGCTTTGCCATCGACTAGGCCTGTGGTCAGCCATACCAAGATCACCTCCGTGCCCCTGACTATGAGGCAGTTGTGAGAAAGCGGAGGTTTTTAGCATCATGGACAGAGGAGTTTCCGTGGCTCTACAAAGACGAGCGGGCAGACAAGATGTTCTGCTCATGGTGTTCATGCCATGGAACTCCTTACCCATTTGCTGACAAGAACAGTCCTTTGGTCTTTGGTTCAGGTGGTGAAGGGAAGTAAAAAAGGACGGCTTGATAACGCATGACCGAGTCAGGCTCATAGGCGAATAGAGGCATCTCACAAGACAACGGGGCCCAATGGATACAGTCATCGAGAAGATGACTAATGAAAAGACTGCTGTCTTAAAGAATCTTTTCAATACAGCCTACCATGTTGCCATATATAAATTGCCATTGCGCCATTATAAGCCTCTATGTGGGCTGCAAGAGAAGAATGGTGTGTGCATGGGTGGATACTATGAAAATGACAAGAAATGCAAGAGCGAGAGCGAGTCGAGAGCGAGAGCGAGAGCGAGAGCGAGAGCGAGAGCGAGAGCGAGAGCGAGAGCGAGAGCGAGAGCGAGAGCGAGAGCGAGAGCGAGAGCGAGAGCGAGAGCGAGAGCGAGAGCGAGAGCGAGAGCAGAGACAGAGACAGAGACAGAGACAGAGACAGAGACAGAGACAGAGACAGAGACAGAGACAGAGACAGAGACAGAGACAGAGACAGAGACAGAGAGAGAGAGAGAGAGAGAGAGAGAGAGAGAGAGAGAGAGAGAGAGAGAGAGAGAGAGAGAGAGAGAGAGAGAGAGAGAGAGAGAGAGAGAGAGAGAGAGAGAGAGAGAGAGAGAGAGAGAGAGAGAGAGAGAGAGAGAGAGAGAGAGAGAAGAGAGAGAGAGAGAGACAGAGAGAGAGAGAGAGAGAGAGAGAGAGAGAGAGAGAGAGAGAGAGAGAGAGAGAGAGAGAGAGAGAGAGAGAGAGAGAGAGAGAGAGAGACAGAGAGAGACAGAGAGACAGAGAGACAGAGAGACAAGAGAGACAGAGAGACAGAGAGACAGAGAGACAAGAGAGACAGAGAGACAGAGAGACAGAGAGACAGAGAGACAGAGAGACAGAGAGAGAGAGGGGGGTGAGAGAGGGCCTGCTGAAAACCGAACTTGCTGACATTGTGCCCGTTAAATCTGCAGATGCCACTGGCATATTCGATGTCATAAACACGGGCCTGGATAACATAGGCGTGACTCTAGAGAAATGTGTTTGCACAAACATCGATGGGGCATATGTCGACCAGGGCAGACGCAATGGAGTGACCAGGAAGATTGCTGAAGCCGTTCCACACAATGTTATTAACATCTGGTATGTGGCACACAAGCTGGAGTTGGCCATGCTTGATGTTATACAAAGGTTGAGCAGTGTCGTAGGTCTTGTAGAAGAATGCGTTCTACTATCGTTCCTCGAAAAGACGCCGGGTCTCAAGCAAATCGGTGACATTATTGACGAAGATGTTGCCTACTTCAGTGCGCCAAAGGGCACTCGGTGGATGGCGAGCAGACAACGAGCCTACGCTGCACTCAGGCAGGACCTGGCCGTGGTCTGTGCTCACGTGGAAGAAGCTGCCACTGGCAAAGGAGAAAAGCAGCAAAGTGCAAAAGATACCTTAGGAAATTGAGAAGTCTGAATTTCAAACAGGCTTTGCACTTCATGATTGACGTGCTGAATATCCTTGCAGGTGTAAGCTGTGCCTTCCAGAAGGATGACCTGCTTATCACCGACATTGCTGTGAAGCTGGGAGCTGGATGCTTGAAACGAAATGCACTTCGACAGTTGAACGGCAAAGTGTTTGTAGAGTACATTGCCTCGGAGGAGACCTCACCGACTTGTGTGACTTTGTTGATAAGGTCATTGCCTTCGTTGAGACGAGATTCCAGTTTCTGAAGCAGACACCCTTCTCCAAGTTCCAGGTGTTTGATTACTGTGATCATCCCAACACAAATGAAGACGAGTTTACTAGCTACGGTATTGCTGATATCGTTGCCCTCTGAAATTCTTGGAAGAGACGCAAATGACATTGGACAATGGCCTGAGCTGAAGATGTTGCTTTCTAGAAAACAAAGGTGGTGCCCATTTGAAACATACACCAGTCTGATGGCTGAAACGCCAGAGGGGTTGGCAGACATAATGTTGTTGGTGCGACTGACATTCACCATGTCACCGTCAATAGCTGCGTGTGAACGAAGCTTCAGTGCTATGAACGCAATTAAGAACATTCGCAGAATGCGAATGTCAGGTGAAACACTATCTACCTTGATGCTTGTCAATGCCATGTCACAAACCCTGAAGGAGTTTGACCCAACCCCTGTTGTCAAGAAGTGGCTCAACCGCACAAAGAACCCGTGACTGGTGGCTCGACAGTAACTTGGACATGGTTCTGTAAAGGACAGTGAACATGGTTCTGTAAAGGACAGTGAACATGGTTCTGTAGAGGACAGTGAACATGGTTCTGTAGAGGACAGTGAACATGGTTCTGTAGAGGACAGTGAACATGGTTCTGTAGAGGACAGTGAACATGGTTCTGTAGAGGACAGTGAACATGGTTCTGTAAAGGACAGTGAACATGGTTCTGTAAAGGACAGTGAACATGGTTCTGTAAAGGACAGTGAACATGGTTCTGTAAAGGACAGTGAACATGGTTCTGTAAAGGACAGTGAACATGGTTCTGTAAAGGACAGTGA
Organism: Ridgeia piscesae; assembly: GCA_025642075.2. Classification (NCBI taxonomy): domain Eukaryota; kingdom Metazoa; phylum Annelida; class Polychaeta; order Sabellida; family Siboglinidae; genus Ridgeia; species Ridgeia piscesae. The sequence continues at coordinate 811,290 of JAODUO010000007.1, forward strand.
ACATGGTTCTGTAAAGGACAGTGAACATGGTTATGTAAAGGACAGTGAACATGGTTCTGTAAAGGACAGTGAACATGGTTATGTAAAGGGCAGTGAACATGGTTCTGTAAAGGACAGTGAACATGGTTCTGTAAAGGACAGTGAACGTTGTATGAGTTTGTATCACAGATAACAAGTTATACAATCAGTAAATGGACATTTAATTAAAGACGAACATCAAAGTGGAAAGCTTGTCCTCAAGACACTCCTACTGATCGCATTGTCTTTATTAACATTGCTAATAAAAATGTCATGTTACTTGAAGGGAACATTTATTTGTCAACTTTTTTAACAACAACAAAGTATTACTTATAGTAAAACAATAGATCAAGATGATAGAGCATACACTACTGTATTCCATATATATATATATATATATATATATATATATATATATATATATATATATATAATATGTTTAATTAATATGTAATAATGTCTAAGGACTAGTGAAACCAATTCGGGACTAATCATCTATAAGTCAGCTAGTCCGACGGACTACCAGCTCGCGAAAAGTATCATGCACCCTGTGTTGTTGTTTTGCATTTGTAGTTGTGGACAATGATTATATATTGTTGTTGTCTTCATATGCACTTGGCCTACTCATATTGTTGTGGACAATGATTATATGTTGCTGTTGTCTTCAGATGCACTTGGCCTACTCATATTGTTGTGGACAATTATTATATGTTGCTGTTGTCTTCAGATGCACTTGGCCTACTAATATTGTTGTGGACAATGATTATATGTTGCTGTTGTCTTCAGATGCACTTGGCCTACTCATATTGTTGTGGACAATGTTTATATGTTGCTGTTGTCTTCAGATGCACTTGGCCTACTCATATTGTTGTGGACAATGTTTATATGTTGCTGTTGTCTTCAGATGCACTTGGCCTACTCATATTGTTGTGGACAATTATTATATGTTGCTGTTGTCTTCAGATGCACTTGGCCTACTCATATTGTTGTGGACAATGTTTATATGTTGCTGTTGTCTTCAGATGCACTTGGCCTACTCATATTGTTGTGGACAATGATTATATGTTGCTGTTGTTTCGATGCACTTGGCCTACTCATATTGTTGTGGACAATGTATTATATGTTGCTGTTGTCTTCAGATGCACTTGGCCTACTCATATTGTTGTGGACAATGTTTATATGTTGCTGTTGTCTTCAGATGCACTTGGCCTACTCATATTGTTGTGGACAATGATTATATGTTGCTGTTGTCTTCAGATGCACTTGGCCTACTCATATTGTTGTGGACAATGTATTATATGTTGCTGTTGTCTTCAGATGCACTTGGCCTACTCATATTGTTGTGGACAATGTTTATATGTTGCTGTTGTCTTCAGATGCACTTGGCCTACTCATATTGTTGTGGACAATTATTATATGTTGCTGTTGTCTTCAGATGCACTTGGCCTACTCATATTGTTGTGGACAATGTTTATATGTTGCTGTTGTCTTCAGATGCACTTGGCCTACTCATATTGTTGTGGACAATGTTTATATGTTGCTGTTGTCTTCAGATGCACTTGGCCTACTCATATTGTTGTGGACAATGTTTATATGTTGCTGTTGTTTTCGGATGCACTTGGCCTACTCATATTGCTGTGGACAATGTTTATATGTTGCTGTTGTTTTCAGATGCACTTGGCCTACTCATATTGTTGTGGACAATGTTTATATGTTGCTGTTGTTTTCAGATGCACTTGGCCTACTCATATTGTTGTGGACAATGTTTATATGTTGCTGTTGTTTTCAGATGCACTTGGCCTACTCATATTGTTGTGGACAATGTTTATATGTTGCTGTTGTTTTCAGATGCACTTGGCCTACTCATCTATAGACAGCAGCATTTATGGTATCACGATTACACCTTTCTTGAAAGAATATCACATATCTGAAGTAAGTATACACACATGTATATAAAGAATATTACATTGCTGAAGAAGCATTTAAATACAATACATTTCTCAATTATATAGACATTTTCTTTTGAAGATTTTTGATTTTTGTGACACTGACAACTGTTTGACAGACAAACACAACATCAACATGGACAGTGTCAAGTCTCATACAGGAAGGTAAGACGGTCCAAGAGACAGTGATTGATGCTTCAGAAGTTCTTGACAGACTGGAGGAATGGAAGACCACAGATGGACGCTCGTGGAACAACCCTGACCATGTCATGCTCTGGACAATGTAAGTTCACATTCATTCCAAATTTTGTCATTATTGCCAATAATTTCTTATAATTCAATTCTGAAACATTAATTGATTACTAACTGTCTAACTATAAACATCTATGTTTTAGCTACGACATATATGGTTCCTCCAAATCAACTGTAGGTATGTTTGTTTTGTTATCTTTTTCTCCTATCAGTCACTGCTACTAACTTGATTCATACTGTACCAGTACTAACATCTCTAGACCACTCTGTCTGTTCACCTGTCACACTTGATTCACATTGTAATCTGTAGTAGCCTTTCTAGACAAGACTCAGTTACAGGTACAGTCAGCTAAAGTTTCAGGAGCATTTTCAACAGTGCAAAAAAAACACTGCAGTAAGTAAGATGGTGGACAAAATTTCTATGTCATACAGTGAAAGTGTCCAAAATAGTATGTTGAGGTTGTAAGTAACATTCCACCACTACACCGAATTCATTGTTAAATTATGGAGCCTATCCACATTCCAAAAATGGCTGCCATATTAGCAGGGACACAATATCCTTTACACACTAACACAACTCTCCCAGTCATGTGACTTGGTTTGAAAGAGTTCACTAGAACAAGATTACTGTTAAGGAGCAACATTTGAGCAAAATCAGGCTTGTTCACTCATAGGAACATTAGTAAAATTGTTTTCGGGTTTCAAACTCTACACACAACCAGAAGGATTATTGGCACCACTCCTCTGAACACTGGACAGTGTGTGCGTGTGTGAAATTCTTTTGATAGAATTAGTTTAATTGTTATTGAAATATATTTTGTTCCTGAAGAATCATGTGAAACATTCTGTTGTCAGTCCAAATTGATATTGACAATGCTGATGTTAACATAAAGTTTTGATTTTTATTGCAACTGATCAGAAGAAAATGTTGCATCCATGGTGAAAGATTCTTACTGAGAAGTAGAAGGAAGTAGGTAGAAAGAAGGAATGTATACTAAATGTATATCATCATTCATATTATGCAATGACACTCAAAACTATTATCTTCTCTCTGTTTTTTCATTAGAAATGCGATACAGATATATAATTGTCTAAAGTTGATATTTACACTGTATATATATAAAACTGACCTAACTTGCTGGATATATAATGTATAAAAAAGGTTTTTGGTGCAATAATGCATCAGCATATTATGACATATAGTTTTACAAAACACGGGCAGGTATAAATACCTAAAAGTAAATATTTTCCTAAATATTGATACTGTGTAATCTTAGACATATTTCTGCCAATGACCATTATTTGTGACAAATGCCAAAAAACAAATGTTAGTAAATAATGCCTTTTGAACAAGGGATGTTATGCTGTAGACAACATCAGACCCTAGCTCTGAGGGGTGTTATACATAAAAATTGGTCAGGCTCATATTCTCAGATGCCCTTCAGACTGGAAGGTAAATAAAAACACCAGCCACAAAATAGAGTGTAATTTGACACTTTGAAATGCAGCTTGTTTATACTTGTATTATCTCAGATGTGTATGTGATACCAAGTGTGTCATGTACCACATGTGTTCTGCTTTGATGGTAGGATTTGCACCTGTGGGTGGCATCTGTCGTGGAGGAAGAGCTACTTCGGTGATCGAGGAGTCAGGACTCGGCTCCTGGGCGATTGCTGCTCATGAACTTGGACACAAGTAAAGCAGTCTAATTTCATATTTATTATCACAATTGTATCATAATAAAAGTTGCCAAGTTTCAATGTGTATATGTAAATACTTGTCCATCAGTAGATTCATACATACATTCTCCTACCTATTTCATGAGTAAAGATTTGTATGGTGACCATAAGAAAATGAGATATGAGATGATAATATGAATATTCCCATGAGTGCAGTATCAGAGTAATGGGTGTATTAAAGTAGTTTGAGTTTCCTTTCAGAGTCTATGTTTCAGGGCCACATTATGAAGTGTTCTCAATTTCAAGTGTCTGTTGGTAATCGCATGGTAACAGTTATATGAATGTTGCAGGAAGGTTGGAGATATAATCATAGAAGAATGTCTTATCTGACATGAATACGAATGTATAATGTAGTAGTTGTCTCCATGCAACCAACCACTCGGTGGTGCCACTTCCATGCAAATGACTGTTTCTGTTTGCCTTACAGTTTAGGTGCCCGACATGATGAGACTGACAACACTTGCAAAGAGGATGACATGTACATCATGACCCCAACAATAAAAGCACTGACACAACAGAATCTTGCCAATGCATTCACCTTCTCGTCTTGCTCAATTGCATACTTCAAAAACACTTTAAGTGGAGAGAGTGATAAGTAAGTGTTGAGATGTTTATGTAGAGTGATGTAGAGGTATTGTAGAGCTTCGGACTAATGTACCTTTTGTGAGATGCAATAAAAAGGAAGTTTAATATCATAGACATTATAGCGTAGAAAGCTGACAACTTGGCTCATGGTAATGACTGTTGTAATAACCTTTCTTTCCATCATGAGTAACTAGTAAGTAACTGACACATGAACAAGATTGCATACATAATTACAGTCTAGCTTGGCAAGTAAATCTTGGCAGATCTTGCTATACAATACAATACAATACAAAACAAAACAAAACAATACAATACAATAAAACATTATTATCTCAAATGAGAAATTTATTTGGAGCATTAATAAACATACGTAAGTAAAATAAGTCAAAAATACATATAAATACATCATTACAACAGTATCTAAACTATAATCATGATAAAATATAAAATAAAAAGCCTAAATAATAATTGTGGTAATCGCATCACAAATAATAAATACACCGTTCAGTATACATCAACCTTTTCCATTCCACAAAAGTGTTTATAGTTTGATTTTGCCCATTACAATTCTGTGGTCACTACGTTGACTTGATTGATGACTGTTACATATGTGACTATAAGTAGCCCGCTCACCACGAAGACTCGCTCACGAGTGTATCATAAAACAACACGTGTATCAACTTTTACCCTAGTCCACAGTGCCTTTATTACCTCAGTCTTGTATTACCGTAAAGTGCTGTATTTAACACCATGATAATCTCATTACATCTTCCCTTCTTGCTTTAACTAAAGTACATTATAAGTTTTATGCACATTAGTTCTGCACATTTCGATGTTATCTCACGAGTTCGTACGTCTTCATTCACTGTTCTTAACTGTTCACTTTGTATCAGTCCAATTAAAGGCATGATAATGTCCTGTTTGACTACTCCTGATTATCTTCTTTATACGCAAAGAAACTTGCATTTATAACTAGAAACCAGGGTAGACTGCCCTTTGTTTCATCTAATGTTATATGAATGGGATTATTCTGCCCATTGCTATCACTTTAGTCGTGCACATAACGACTCGGCAGCTTGATGATCCGGCCACTACGTGTAGTGCGCACATCACTCATTGTTGACACAGGCTGTGACTGGTCTGTGGAGTGGCTTGATTGTGCTGCCTCCGGAGTCACTACCGACTGATTTGTTGAGGCTGTGGCTCCTCCCGACGGGTGATCTACACAAACCTCTTTCTCTCCGTCGTCATCATCGTGTACTGGCACAAACCTCTCTTGTGTCTTTAGCAGATGACGTCTGTTTCTTCGTAAACGCCTACCCCTCTCAAGCTCCACTAGGTACGCCTTCGGTGCTACCCTTGCCAGTATTTGCGCTTTCTCACTCCACACACCACCACCTCTGACCCTGACTGTGTCAGTAGTCTCTAGTGGCTTGAGTTGATTGCTACCATGATCATAATAGCGCTTCTATTTGATGTCTGGCAACTTGTGCATGGTGACATGTTCTTCTGCGCTGGGCAGCTTCGTTCTCAGTTTCCTGTTCATTGAGATCTCTCCATGAGATCGGTCACTTCCCGAAAGTGGTGAAGCTCTGTAGTTTAGCAATGCCAGGTACGGATCCTCGTCATTCTCCTTGGCTTTTTTCAACAAACGCTTCACGATTTGTACCGCTTTTTCCGCCTTTCCATTACTCTGTGGTTACTCGGGACTAGATGTCACATGTTTGAAGCCGTATTGCATTGCAAACTGTCGGAACTCACGGCTGCTAAACTGTGGTCCATTATCTGACACAACCACAGAAGGAAGACCGTGTCTTGCCATGATGGATTTCATGTGACTTATGGTGTTTGTGGACGACAGATCTTCTAGTTTGGCCACTTCTGGGTAGTTTGATGTATAGTCGACAACCACCAAGAAGTTCTTGCCAAACAGCGTGAATAAGTCTGCTCCTATCTTCCGCCAAGGTTTCTCGGGTATTTCATGTTGTTCCATTGACTCTTTTGCCTGCTTGTACCTGTGTTTCTGACATGTACCACATCGTCCTATGTGGTTTTCAATGTCGTTGTTGATGTTGGGCCAGTACATCACTTGTCTTGCTCTGGCCTGGCATTTTTCTATGCCTAGATGTCCTTCGTGAATCTTCTTCAGTATATCACATTGTAGTGTTTTAGGTATGATAACTTTCGGTCCTTTCACCAACACCCCATCGATTTAAGTGATATCACCTCTGAAGTGGTAGTATGGTTTCAGTGATTGCGCATGATCACTTTCCCATCCGAAGTGCACTGCATTCAGGACGTCTTTCAGTTCCTCATCGTCCTTTGTGTGGGTCTTTTCCCACATTGGATCACTCACTTGTGCATTCTGTCTGATCATATCCACGTGTGCTTTAATCTCCTCTTCTGTGTTACTTTTCTTTACACTTCTGTCAAATGCACGTGACAGAGTGTCGGCTACTATCAGGTATTTTCCCGGTTTGAACTCGAGTTTCAAGTCGTACCTTCTCAATCATTCGTTGTAGACGAGGCGTCAGATCGCACAGATTCTTCTTGTGGGGTGAAAGCAAGGGCTTGTGGTCGGTTTCTCCTATTACCGTAGCACCATACACATACTCATGGAACTTCTCACATGCAAAGACTAGCCCTATAAGCTCCTTCTCAATTTGAGCATAGTTCTTTTCTGCAGAGGTCATGGCACGCGAGATGAACGCAACTAGAAGCCAATTTCCATCGTGCTCCTGTAGAAGTACGGCTCCCAAGCCATCCTTTGAAGCATCACTCGATATTTTGCTTCTTCTAGCTGGATCATAGAACTTCAGGAATGGTTCCGTCGTGAAGAAGTCTTTTATGTCTTGCCATTCCTTTGCCTGTTCGGCTTCCCACTGCCAGTCGTTCTTCTCGAGTAGCAGTTGTCTCAGGGCTGTTGTCTTTACCGTCAAGTTCGGCACAAACTTGGCCATGTAGTTTACCATGCCAAATGCTCTCTGTACTTCCTCTTTGGTCGTGGGTACTGGCATGTTGCAAATTCCAGCAACTTTGTCCGGATCTGGCTTGATTCCCTGGTGTGTTAGCTTTTCTCATAAGTACGTCAATTCTGTGACACCAAATACGCACTTTTTCTCGTTCAATTTGAGTCCAGAGCGTTTGATGGTGGCCAACGCGCTCTTCAGTCGAGCGTCGTGCTCTTCTCTTGTTCGTCCCCAGACGATTATGTCATCCATGAAGACTTTGACTCCTGTCTCGCTCTCGAACAGTTGCTGAATCTTGGCATGGAATATTTCTGGTGCATAGTTGATCCCATATGGAAGTCTTTTGAAGGAGTATCGGCCGAAAGGCGTAGCGACTGTACATAGCTGTGTACTCTCTTCGTCTAGCTGAATTTGGTAGAACCCTTGTGATGCGTGCATTTTGGTGAAGTACCTTGCATCTGCCATCTCACTGAGGATTTCAGACCTGTGTGGCAGGTGGTAGTGTTCTCTTCTGATGTACTCATTGAGGTCCATTGGATCTAGACACAGTCTCAGGTCACCGTTGGGCTTCTCCACTATCACCAGTGGCAGCACCCAATCCGTTGGTCTTTCGGCTTTGACAAGCACCTCTGTCTGAACCAGTCTGTCAAGCTCTTTCTTCAACTTCTGCTTCTGTGACTGCGGGACTTTCCTCGCCGGATACACACAGGGTACATAGTTTTGTCGCAGATGTATCTTGCATGTCCCTTCCAAACAGCCTAGTCCCTTGAAGATATCCGGGTACTCTTTCTTTATTTCTGCACTTGTCAGGACCCCATTTTCTTTAACTGTGCAAACTTTCCTACGCCATACTCTCTTGTCACCAAGCCCAGTCGCCCACTGTCGCTGGCACCGATGAGTGACTGGCTTCCTTTGGAAACAACTACAAATTGTAGTCTATGTTTCTTTCCCATGTGGTTGACTGTAGCAATGCATATTACAAGAGTTTCGATGTTTTCTTCATTGTACGTTTTCAGCTTGGGACGTCGCTCTGTCAGTAGTTTTGGCTTACTGGCAAGCCCCTCATAATCGCTCAGACTCAGTATATTCACCTGGGCACCGCTGTCTACTTTCAACGGCACAAGACTGTCACATACTGTCAACAAGGCGATCCATTCACACTGTTGTGTGTTGTTGTGTATAGCTGACACAAAGAAACCTCCTTCGTCGCCAGTGCTGTCATTGTCTACACCGACAACTTGCACTCTTCGCGTCAAACACTTTGAAGCATAGTGATTTCTGCCGCCACATTTGTCACAAGTGGCGCCCCATGCCGGACACACTTACCGAACTTGTGGGCTGTCCCGCAACGTTTACATTGTTTCTTTTTAGGTGTCAGGACGTTTCTTGTTGCTTGTTCCACTACAGGGACTTGTTTTTTTCTTAGGTTAATTTTTTTAGTTTTCGAATCATGTTCAAATTTGCACTGTTTTCTGCGCCAGTTAACACTTTCATTTGCGCTTGCGCGGCTTCGTTTGCTTTGCAAATGTCTATTGCCCGTTCTAACGTTAGCTCTGAGTCTCTGAGTAACCTTTCCTTTATTTTGGAGTCTCTGTTGCCCACTATCACTCTATCACGTATCAGGCTATCTTGCAGCGACCCAAATTCACATGACTGTGAATTCAGCCTTAAGTCCGTGGTAAAACTATCTATCGTCTCACCTTCACCTTGTACTCGGGTGTGAAACACGTATCGCTCGTAAATGACGTTTTTTCGCGGCACGCAAAACTCGGTGAACTTTCTCACGACTGTGTTAAATTGTTCTGCTGTTTCCGCCGGGACGGCTGGTTGATTACCTACTGCCGCTTTGGCAGGTTCGTACGTGAATGTACGAAACACTTCTTGTGACTCGGCTCCAGCAACTGTCAACAAGATGGCAACCTTCTTCTTGTCTTCCGATCCGTCCTCTCCGACAGCTGCCAAATACCATCGAAAACGCTCCAGGAACCTTTCCCACCGATCAGCCAGGTTACCACCGGCTATTTTCAGTTCATGTGGTGGCTTCAGTTTGTCCATCTTTTCGGTTCTTTTATTTTAAACGCCAATTCCTGGTACCATGTATCATAAAACAACACGTGTATCAACTTTTACCCTAGTCCACAGTGCCTTTATTACCTCAGTCTTGTATTACCGTAAAGTGCTGTATTTAACACCATGATAATCTTATTACAACGAGCGAGTCTTGAGGATCGAACATGTTTGATTTTTCGGAACCGTCTTGAGGTGCTTTAACCAAGTCTTGAACTTGTTTCGACTTGTCTCAAAACTTGGTGTGTGTGGGCAAATTGCGGATGAGACAAGACACAAAAATCCCATTTGCCAATGAGGAGCGGGCCTGGAGTCACATGATGCTTCGTACAAAGTTGAATATGGCCGATACTTGGTCAGAAGAAGTTGAGACTCGCCTAATAACATCTCTGCAAGAATTCCTGCTATTGTATGACGTAGCAGATAAGCAGTCATGTTTTAAAAGAAAGGGCATTTCGGGAGATTGCAGAGGAAATAAATATGACAGGTAGCATATGTGTAAAATATACAATAGATCTTCCTAACCTGAACTTATAAGATGCCGGTATCATACTGGTATCATACTGGTGTGGATCATAGGTTCAGTGGTGTTTTGCCATTTTTACTAACAAGTTTTATCAAATTCTACAGTAAGACAATATTTATAAGATAGATCTGTAACATATATTCGTTATAATTACTCTAAGCATTTAGCAAAAAGTTGTTTTCAGTGAAGTACTTAGACAATTAATTAATATATATATATATATATATATATATATATATATATATATATATATATATATTTATATATATATATATATATATATATATATAAGTGTAAGGCGCTTTGAGCAATCGTGAGGATTAGATACTGAGCTATATAAGAACTGACCTTTACACACATACATACATTATATATATATATATATATATATATATATATATATATATATATATATATATACACACATCGCGCCTCGGTATAACGCGGTAGTTGTGGTCCACGAAATATTCCGCCAGGGACACCACCATACCCCCAAGCGCCACAACAGCAACCGAAGCCAATGTGCTGGTTGCACGATCTATGCGTGATTTATAAAACTAATTGACATTGACAGCCAACGTAAATGTGTATTACGTTAAAATATTATATACTGAGTAAAACTTTCAAACAATTTTGAAATAAATTTAGAACCAACGCGCCTCGTCTGGCGATGCAAACTGCGATAATACAGTACTGCTGTCGCGGTCTAAAATAACTTTGATTGAACTCAGCACAAATGAATTGACATGCTGCCGAAGTCAGTCAAATATTAATACCTATTCTAGTTAGGGAAACTATTGGCTTGATTTCACCTTTCAATCAACCCCAACATAGAAATTTAGATCGCACATTTACCGTGCCGATTTATAATGCAATTTACTGTGGTTCGAGGCTACTGCGGTTCATACGCAGTTGACGAATTCGTATATTTGCGCACAAGTAAATGTTTTTTCGTAGACGTGGTGAAAACATAACACAACTGGTAGCATGCCATTTCAGTATCATATTGATCATCACTGTCCAATTTGTAAGCAATTTAATTGCCATTTACAAGCCTGCGAATGCGCCCGTTCGCGGAAGCACTGCGAACTGGAAGGAGACAAACGCGATTGATATCAGTGCAAACAAACAATGCTTTGCACCAAAAATACTCTGCTAAAGTTAATTAAATGCAATCAAAGGAATTGGTCACGTTTTAAACAAACACTTAAGAAATTACTCCATAAACCAAGCGCTAGTTACACAATAGATTGGTGTGAAATACAATCGGATTGGTGCCGCGGAGCCAACGGCAGAGCAGAAGCCAGAGCACACAACAAACAATGAACTCAGCTATGCAGTTGTACTTCTGTGTTAAATTTCTTAATATCATTCAATTGTTTCTAGATACACCTGTACAAGACAAACATGAAGAATTCATAAAATAAGCGTTATTGTTAGCAGTAGCGCCCATTTCCCCCTGGCGGCAGAAATTTGGGGTCCATGACTGACCGCGTTATATCCAATTCGCGTTACAACGAGGCGCGTTATGACGAGGCGCGACTGTATATAATAAATACATATATACATAAATATAAAAGAGCTAAACAAATTATGTTTGCCAAATATTACCAAGAAAAGTATATAAAATGTGATGTTTTCACCACAATGCCATAATCTTGGTTCATATGTCCATATTAATTTTATAATTACACCAGGCTACATATTTTTGACAAATACAATCCACCTTTTTCAGCACAAGAGGTGAAGAAAAAATTGTTTCTCGTCGCACTCAGTTTGGCAATTTTTCTTTCCACGTTGGCCACATGAGCATGCGAATCGACCCATCTTTAGCAAGTCTTCACAGTGTGCGGGCAAATCAACTAAAGACTCGCTCACGACTCGCTCAAGTCGCATCGTAAACGCGTCTTGAGGGCGTCGTGAGCGAGTCTTCTCGGTGTGCGGGCCGCTTAAGTTTGGTCTGTTTGTGAGGATGCAGTATATTTTGTTCTTCATTACTATGTTTCAATGCCCATCTCCTTGCTTACTTTAAAACCATGGTATTCATGATTTTGTACTTTCTTGATCATTCCCATTCTACCAATAGATCGCCGTTTTCATTTCTCATTCCTAGCCCAAATTGCCTGTTGCTGTTTCTGTAGGGTTTATATTTTCTTGAAGTTTTCCTTATGTCAAGTCTATTAATATTGTATAGAGGTTTGATTTCCTAATGTGTCACTCACATTATTATAGAAGCTGTTTATGTTTTCTGTGTATGATGTTATTAGTGTATATATTTGTACAATCTTCAGTTTATAGCACTTAATTATGCACAGAACAAGTTCTGCTGCTCTGGAGCTGATGCTACTTAATTATGCACAGAGCAAGTTCTGCTGCTCTGGAGCTGATGCTACTTAATTATGCACAGAACAAGTTCTGCTACTCTGGAGCTGATGCTACTTAATTATGCACAGAGCAAGTTCTGCTACTCTGGAGCTGATGCTACTTAATTATGCACAGAACAAGTTCTGCTACTCTGGAGCTGATGCTACTTAATTATGCACCGAACAAGTTCTGCTACTCTGGAGCTGATGCTACTTAATTATGCACAGAGCAAGTTCTGCTACTCTGGAGCTGATGCTACTTAATTATGCACAGAACAAGTTCTGCTACTCTGGAGCTGATGCTACTTAATTATGCACCGAACAAGTTCTGCTACTCTGGAGCTGATGCTACTTAATTATGCACAGAACACGTTCTGCTACTCTGGAGCCGAAACACTTACAAAATTATCTTTCCTTTTTTGCTTATGAGAAAGCCTAGTCCTGCTAGTCTGGCCATTGTTTGCCTTGGAATAATATAGTAAATGGCTGTTTTGTAAGATAGTGAGCATTCCTCGCTTCTTCTAACTTTTCCAATCACTTTCACATTCCATGCTGACCTGGTTCCATTATTCCAGTTATTCCAGTTCTTCATCCCTCGTTCAGGTCTGTTAATCTCCTACTAGTGTTATGTGATGTGTTGCTATCTTAATAAATTTAGAAATTAACATACAACGTTGTTATATGCCAACATATTACAATATTTAAATTGTTGTCACAAATAAATTATTACTGCAAAGAAATGTGCAAATATTCATGAATTGTATATCATTGCATATACATTATTTTGGTTTATATTATTTTGCAAAAAAGATCTAAAATATGCACCAGGTGAGGATTGAACCACCGTTGTAAAAATCCTAGCCTGCATTCACCGAGCCAACTAATCTAACGAGCCAACCAATCTAACGATCAAGCTACTGGGGATTGTTGGAACACTGATTTGAATTATTATGTTTCTTACTATCACTGTTTTATTGATATTATGAATTATACACCATTTCGTTTTGAAGCAGAATACAGTGTCTGCTTGCTATGCATGTTTACTTGTGTAGATTATTGTATGTATGCTGTATTCGATACAGTTACCCTGAAAACATGATGAAAGTCTGTTGATTTTAGCAAGTGTGAAAATCATTGCAGTTGTTTGGCTTAATATTTTCAACAAAATTTGATTCGTGTTCAACATACAAAACTTGTTTGTTCCTCTACGATGGCTAATGTTTGTATTACACTGGAATTTCACTCAAATCATACTGATGCTGCTTTAGAAACCAAAATCGAATGTCTCGATCATACCCAGAGAGCTGTATTTGTTGTGCAAGCTACACCCACAATAAAGTGATGATAACACATGATCATCTAGCTCATTAAATCTCACCATTCTTTGGGAATCGCTGCACAAATGAGTTTAAAATCAAATTTATACTACAAATGTATTTGTCTGTAATGTTAAATTTTTTGTGTAGGCATTGAAAACGGACCTTAGCCTTGTTTTAATTTCCTTTAAGATTTTGTATTATCTGGCCAGAGGCCTAGTAGATTTGAAAAGTTACTGGCCCACCCAAAACGTTACCGGTTCGTATATCGTAAACAAAATGTCCTGCTATAGAGATGTGCCCATTACTTTACTTGAAGTCCACCAAGGTTCGATAGGAGTGAAAGAAAACTCTTACACTACATAATATGTATTTACAAAATGTAAGATTCCAACTATAAGAAGAGAAATCACAAAGTAAAACAACAATGTTTACTTGTGGTGCTAGTCTGCTATTGCAAACTCTTAGGCGCCATTCACACTACACAATTTTAGTACATTTACTTATAAACTTTATTACATGGATTATTTCATATTACAAGAGAAATAAAATATCTGCACCAATGACAATATATGTCTTTCCATTATGGAATGTGCACTAGTAGTGTGTTTTCATGCTGACAACAGTAATATCACCTGCCATCCATAGGTGGACACAAAATATGAGTTCAACTGTATGTAGAAATCTTCGTATATGCACGGAATCATTTCAGACACTGTTGTTTAATTAATTATAAATGAAATATAGCAAAACAAACATTGATTGTAATATCAGATAGACTAAGGTATTAGGGTCTCCCATTTTTCTATGATGGGTTGGGTTATGGAAGTGCGGACGGTGGTCATGCAGTCCGATTGAAACCAGGGGTCCTCTTGGCCAGTAGAGTTTGAAAATTGGTGGCCCGAACTAGCCCGTTCATAGCACATCTCAGACCATCAGGCCAATGTTGAGTCCTGATTAAGTAAGAAACCAAGATATTTTTACATTCAAGAATTGCCTTTTGGTTTCGTGTAATGGCATTAAAGACGATATAAAAGCTGAGTTTCTTGTATGCAGGTTTCCTCGTTTGTGTTTGTTGGCACACAGCATGTGCACACACTCTGTTCCAACTGATGAACTTGATACTCCTCCTGGTACTCGGTACTCATTGGATGAACAATGTGCCTTTAAGTTTGGTGATGGATCCACTCATTACGTAAGTAACAAATTGTTATGTGTAGAACATGTCTACAGTACAAGATGGTCATTGCATGTTTTGAGTTGCATGTTCTCAGTTTTATTATTGTTATTATTTACTGATTAATTGCATGACCTATTTTAGTATATTTTAAGATGTAGTAATGAAATGTTGTAGACAATGTTCGCTTACCAATAAGTCTTAGTAAGTTTTTAAATAAGAAAATATAGAAATTTACATAATTGCATAACATTAAGTAATATCATAAATATCATATATGTATGAAAACAACTTAAAGACCATGTTTTTGCTTTGGTTGGCGACTCATTGTATGCCTTTGTTAAACATCTGGCTGCTGCTCTTTACAGGATAAGGACAATTCCACCATCTGCTATCGGCTGTATTGTTTTGGTCCATCTAAAGAATATTACCAGATTGCTTATCCTGGAGGGATATTTGGAACTCCCTGTGGAAATAATAAGGTCAGTAACACATGTTTCTCATCGACACATCACAATATTTTTCAGAGACAAGGTAATTTGTTTAACTGAATAGTCTATGGGTCCCTCAACTCAAATCCGTGGGATGGCAACATGCCAACCCTGGGCAACTCATAAGAACCAAGCGAATTCAAGATGGCTGCCATTAACCTGGTAAATTAGAAATTTGTTATATGGCCACCATTTTTCACCAAATAAATAGCCAAGTCAATCTTCAGGGTTTCATAGGTTTATGGTAGAGACACCATTTTGGAGTCCATCCCCATGTTTTGCCATATCAGGAATTCAATGGAACCATTTATATTGATCGATATCAGACTAAGAACACGCAAAAAAAAAACGGTCTCCATTTTCATTAAGATATGCAAGAGACATGATGTTGAATCTATTCCTGTGTTTTATCACATATGAGCAAGAACACAGTTTGGTACAGGCAAATACTGCCTTAGTTAAAAGTGAAGTAAATATTATCCAATAATAGAAAATGTTTTCTTAAGTTTGTCATGGGCATTAATTAATTAAATAATAAATTAATTAAATAATTATGCAAATCTTTTATTTCCTCTGTACTGTCTCCTTCCTCATTATCACAATGAATGTGTTGAGGCATGTGGCGTCTCCAACGCAGAAGCAGTACAAGATGCAAGACAATCTTGCAGAATGACACTAACTATGACACTGGTACATATCTTACTGCTGCAAGCTTACCCTACAGCTTTGCACTGACAATTGATGACGTCCATGAGGGCAGGAGGGCTGTGATGCAATGACAAACTCCCATCCATAATTAGTGATATCAACCTCGGTTGGAGTCTGCTGATCTGCTGCCTTCTAGCGCATCACTTGGTATTGAGCTAGCATGATGTAATAGGTCAGATTATTGTCTGTTGGAGGAAGAGTCTTGAGACAAACAACTTTCCTTCTTGTTCTTTTGGAATAGAGCACATAACTGTATTACATGGAAAAGCCATATCCTTGTGCCTTCAGCGAACCGTAGAGCAAACAGGTGAAGTTCCATCCAGTCTCCATCAACTATTCAAGAGTAGCACCTTCCTCACGGAAGACAATGTAGAGGCCAGAGTTGTCAGAAGAATGTTACAGGATGACAACTACCACGACTAAGTGGATAAGACATTTGATCGCAGCCTGGCAGTGCATATATATACCAGATAATTAGAGGAATTTTGGGCCACGCAGGAAAGAACTTGCATTACTGTTGAGACTAGTGACACTAGACATCAATCTAGCGGTACATGCTTTGTCAGCTATGTACTCCACACCCAAAAGATAAGCAGAACAAAGAGAGCAGTCTCATCACTGATCACTCGTAGTTTGTTTTCTTTGCATTCTTCACAGCTTCCAGAAGATAATTAATGATAGTAATATCTGCTTCATCATGCCCTCCTCTCTTCCAACGATGCATCATCACATTGTTGCCCAAATTGAATGTGGATAGAGCCCTGTTGAGAGCCTTCTTACACGCTTTGCTTTTCATTATGGCATCCCAGCATGGGAGCTTGCTTGCCAAATTATTTCATGGTCCTAAGTTGATGCAGTGTCATCATAGTGATTGAAGATGACCAACGCTTCTGTTAATTGGTATTGGCTGTGCCTGTCCTTCATATTGTAAGCGAGATTGGAAGCCAACTACGTGATACAGAAAATTTCTGGTGATCGACGAACACGTTGTCTGGAGCAGTTGGTTAATTTAGAGATGTGAGTGGAGTTTGTCCCAATTCTTAGACATCCATATTCATCAATGAAGGGACAGCACACAGTTCATAGTCATAGTTTGTGTTTCAAGTTCAATTCATTGGTGCTGCCCTACAATGATGAGATGACTGAATAGTGATTTCATGTCATACTCATAGAGCTATGACCACACCACATTTGATTGATTCCTCTTTTTCCACAACTGATTTGACTTTGCTTTTCAAGACACCAGGCCATGATAACCTGAAGGCTAGGAGCATGCCCTCCTCTGTCTTTAGGGTTTCCTGGATGTCAACAGAAGCACTCACCACGTTACCATTCATAACGTTTTAGAGGCTTGAATTTGTGTTATTTTGAGAGCTAGGATAGGAATGTTTCGTCAACTCCTCATAAACCCAATCTGTAACATCTTTGTCAAGTAAGTGCCTCTTCTCTCCACCGTCCTTATGCTTCTGCTCATTCATGTCTTCATCAGCTGAGTACGTGGTCTCCATGGCAAGTGTGACATAGGCACAGATTGGCTAGGACAGCACCCACAAAACTGAACCCTAATTTAACATACTTGCAATTTATGCATACACTAAGTAACACCTACAACGATGCTTGTCTTGTCAAAATAACAATGTATCCAAAAACACAAAACGGAAGGAAATACCTTGGTTATCAAGAGCCATAAAAATACTTGCACACATAATAACTTGTACTTAGCATTTCTAAAAAGAAGGTCGATGGACACTAAAATCATGTCTCTAGAAAAACCAATCATGTTCGATGTTTGCTAGTTTCAGTAAAAAATGGCAGCCGTTTTGAATCTCTGTCATATTTGAGCAAAATTGGACGTCATTAGAATTGGTTCCACTGAATTCAGGATAGGTCTTAGCTGAGTCTACATATGGTTGGTTCCGTTGTGCCATAATGTCACAATTGTTAACTTTGTTTTTAAAGATATGTATATTAACGTCTGTACATGTTACAAGGCAGAGTCTGAAATAAAGGCAATTAATTGACAAATAAATAATAATAATTAGGTGACTTCTGTTGCACCTAAATCCTTAGAAAAAAAGTTCAGAGATGCATCAATACAAAAGGCTTGAATGATCTCAAACAAACAAATCCAGTTGTCATCAGATTGATTGATATGCCAGGGAGCTATGGTGGATAGGTTGTAAAGGTAAAAGAACATTGAATATGTCAATATTTCGGATCACGCTTGTGATAATGTGTTAAGGCACTCTACAAAAAGACCTATCATAATCATGGCATAATGTACTCTATGGCCTTCCGTAATTTAAAATATTATAGCTTTATCTCCCCAGAAAATAATGTAACTTATTTTACATTAGAGGTACTTGTTGTAATTATCATAATGTAATAAATAATGCCCTGTTTAACATTCAGTCTTGGTTTACAATATGAATTATCTATGTGATCAAATGCAGTTTGGTTAAATGAAATATAAAGTTAATTTACTATTGCATGGTTGTGTTGTTTTAGTGTTGCTTCAGAGGCATGTGTGTAGACGATTGTTCCAACCAAAGAA
>JAODUO010000007.1:835000-852500 GCA_025642075.2 Ridgeia piscesae
TCTTCTCCCATTCTGTCTATGTTACTTTTAATGCAATCCCCCACAATTTCGGTCTTCCTCTCCTTTTCCCCTCTACTTTCAGGGCATCTGCTCTCTTTGCTAGCTTTTCATCTCCCATTCTTTCTACATCACCAGCCCATGTCAACCTACTCCTCATCAATTTATTCTTAAAACGTTCCTTCACTCCAACCTCCACTCTTGGTTCATCCATTCTTATCTTGTCAGATCTCTTAACTTCCTCGATTCTTCTTACCATGTTATTTTCGTAAACACACCTTCACCTGTTGTGCCTATGTCAGAGCCAACATGTCGGGTCCATACGTGTTTGACGTGGTTACATGCGAGGTGAGCACCGTACTTTAAGTTTACATAGTATATATCTATCTCCCACCAAACCTGATACTTTCCTACAAGCATTTGCCCCTGCTGTAATCCTCATGGTAACCAAAGCAAATTATCTAGTTGATTTTACATTGGGTTGAAAACAAAATGGGCTAGAAAGGTGAGATTGGGTGAGAAAACACCTCTGCTGAATTTCAGAGAAATCCTCTCAACGCAAAATTTCTCTCAATCAACCTAAGATGTTTGTAAAATAAAGACTTACGGATTTATTTAAAAATACAATATCTTAAAAGCTACTTAATCTATTGTATTAAAATTATCAGTGAAACCTATTAATCAGACACATAATTACAAATCATAGTAAAACAATAGCTGAATAGAGGTGTGTGTCTGTGTGCGTGAATGCGTGCGTGCGTGCGTGCATGCGTGCGTGTGTGCAGGCATGCGTGCGTGCGTGTGTGTAATTGTATGTCTGATGAGAAGGCTATATGTTAACATCACATAATAATTAATTGGTGACTCATTTGTTATGTTTGCTGCTTGTCAGTTGATGGCGGTTGGACTACATGGTCAGAGTGGCAGACTTGTTCTGTCGTATGTGGGACAGGGTCCCAAAAGACAACTCGTACATGTACCCAGCCAGCACCTGCAAATGGAGGTGCTAACTGTAATGGTGATGCAGAAAAAACTCAGACTTGTGAACAACCTGCATGTCCAAGTAAGTGTGTAATCGAATAACTCTTGTTTGTTCAGTGCTGCATAAAATAAACAGCCACTTGCAATGCTATTTTGCGTGGATCTTTAAGTACAAGTAAGTTATGTAACCATGCCCAAACAAATTGACAACAAAATGGGTATAAAAAGTGAGATTGGGTGAGGTAACAAATGTGTTCAATTTCAGAGAAATCCTTTCAGAGCAAACGATTTCTCAAAGAACCTACGATGTTTGTAAATTAAAAAATTAGTGATTTATTTAAAAATACAATATCTCAACATTTATGAATACACGTGTGTGTTGTGTGTGTGTATATGTGTGTGTGTTTTTGTGTTTTTGTATGTGTGTGTTTGTGTGAATGGAATTGTATGTCTAATTAGAAGGCTGTATATCAATATCACATAATAAATAAAAATATATAGTTTTCTGTTGTCAGAAATATTAGCGACTCATTTGTTATGTTTGATGCTTGACAGTTGATGGCAGTTGGACTACATGGTCAGAGTGGCAGGCTTGTTCTGTCGTATGTGGGACAGGGTCCCAAAAGAGAACTCGGACATGTACCCAACCAGCACCTGCCAATGGAGGTACTGGCTGTAATGATGATGCCGAAGAAACTCAGACGTGTGAACAACCTGCATGTCCAAGTAAGTTTGTAGTCGAATAACTCTTGTTTGTTCTGTGCTGGATAAAATAAATAGCCACTTACAATTATATTTTGCATTTAAGTAAGTTAAGTAGCACTGCACCCAAAAAAAATGGGTTTAAAAAGTAAAATTGGGTGAGGTAACAAACTATGTATTCATTATCAGAGAAATCCTTTCAGAGCAAAAGATTTCTCAAAGAACCTACGATGTTTGTAAAATGATAAATTAGTGATTTATTTAAAAATACAATATTTCAAGATCTACTGAATCTATTGTGACCTATCAGTCAGACACGTGTCACCCATAGTAAAACATTACTGAATACACGTGTGTGATGTCTGTGTATATGTGTGTTGTTTCGTTGTGTTTTTGTATGTGTGTGTTTGTGTGAATGCAATTGTATGTCTAATTAGAAGGTTGTATGTCAATATCACATAATGAATAAAAATATATAGTTTTCTGTTATCAAAAATATTAGCGACTCATTTGTTATGTTTCATGCTTGACAGTTGATGGCAGTTGGACTACATGGTCAGAGTGGCAGGCTTGTTCTGTCGTATGTGGGACAGGGTCCCAAAAGAGAACTCGGACATGTACCCAACCAGCACCTGCGAATGGAGGTACTGACTGTAATGGTGATGCAGAAGAAACTCAGACGTGTGAACAACCTGCATGTCCAAGTAAGTGTGTAGTCGAACAACTCTTGTTTGTTCTGTGCTAGATAAAATAAACAGCAACGTGCAATTATATTTTGCGTGGATCTTTAAGTATAAGTAAGTTAAGTAGCCCTGCCCCAAAAATGAAAAAAATGGGTTGAAAATTCGAGATTGGGTGAGGTAACAAATCTGTTCAATTTCAGAAAAATCCTTTCAGAGCAAACGATTTCTCAAAGAACCTACGATGTTTGTAAAATGATAAATTAGTGAATTATTAAAAAATACAATATCCAAGATCTATTGAATCTACTGTGACCTATCAGTGAGACACGTATCACCCATAGTAAAACATTTATGAATACACGTGTGTGTTGTGTGTGTGTATGTGTGTGTTTTTGTGTTTTTGTTTGTGTGTGTTTGTGTGTGTGCAATTGTATGTCTAATTAGAAGGCTGTATATCAATATCACATAATAAATAAAAATATATAGTTTTCTGTTGTCAGAAATATTAGCGAATCATTTGTTACGTTTGCTGCTTGACAGTTGATGGCAGTTGGACTACATGGTCAGAGTGGCAGGCTTGTTCTGTCGTATGTGGGACAGGGTCACAAACGAGAACTCGTACATGTACCCAACCAGCACCTGCCAATGGAGGTACTGGCTGTAATGATGATGCAGAAGAAACTCAGACGTGTGAACAACCTGCATGTCCAAGTAAGTTTGTAGTCGAACAACTCTTGTTTGTTCTGTGCTGGATAAAATAAATAGCCACTTGCAATTATATTTTGCGTGTATCTTTAAATATAAGTAAGTTAAGTAGCACTGCCCCCAAAATGAAAACAAAATGGGTTTAAAAAGTGAGATTGGGTGAGGTAACAAATGTGTTCAATTTCAGAGAAATCCTTTCAGAGCAAACGATTTCTCAAAGAACCTACGATGTTTGTAAATTGAAAAATTAGTGATTTAATTAAAAATACAATATCTCAAGATTTACTGAACCCAGTGTGACGTACCAGTCAGACACGCACCACCCATTGTAAAACATTACTGAATACACGTGTGTGTTGTGTGTATATGAGTGTGTGTGTGTGTGTGTGTGTGTGTGTGTGTGTGTGTGTGTGTGTGTGTGTGTTTGTGTGTATTTGAGTGTGTTTTTGTTTGTTTGTTTGTTTATGTATGTGTGTGTTTGTGTGTGCAATTGTATGTCTAATTAGAAGACTGTATGTAAATATCACATACTGATTACAAATAAATAGTTTTCTGTTATCAGAAATGTTGGCGACTGATTTGTTATGTTTGCTGCTTAACAGTTGATGGCGGTTGGACTACATGGTCAGAGTGGCAGGCTTGTTCTGTCTTATGTGGGACAGGTTCCCAAAAGAGAACTCGTACATGTACACAGCCAGCTCCTGCAAACGGAGGTACTGAGTGTAATGGTAATGCAGAAAAAACTCAGACCTGTGTAAAACCTGCGTGTCCAAGTAAGTGTGTATTCAAATAACTCTTGTTTCTTCTGTGCTGAATAAAATAAATAGCCACTTGCAATTATATTTTGCATTTAAGTAAGTTAACTAGCACTGCCCCCGGAAAAACAATGGGTTTAAAAAGTGAAATTGGGTGAGGTAACACAATATGTATTCATTATTAGAGAACTCCTTTCAGAGCAAACGATTTCTCAAAGAACCAACGATGTTTGTAAAATGATTAATTAGTGATTTATTTAAAAATACAATATCTCAAGATCTACTGAATCTATTGTGACCTATCAGTCAGACACGTGTCACCCATAGTAAAACATTACTGAATACACGTGTGTGTTGTCTGTGTATATGTGTGCTTTTTTGTGTGTTTTTGTATGTGTGTGTTTGTGTGTATGCAATTGTATGTCTAATTAGAAGGCTGTATGTCAATCTCACATAATGAATAAAAATATATAGTTTTCTGTTATCAGAAATATTAGCGATTCATTTGTTATGTTTGCTGCTTGACAGTTGATGGCAGTTGGACTACATGGTCAGAGTGGCAGGCTTGTTCTGTCGTATGTGGGACAGGGTCCCAAAAGAGAACTCGGACATGTACCCAACCAGCACCTGCGAATGGAGGTACTGGCTGTAATGGTGATGCAGAAGAAACTCAGACGTGTGAACAACCTGCATGTCCAAGTAAGTGTGTAGTCGAACAACTCTTGTTTGTTCTGTGCTAGATAAAATAAATAGCAACGTGCAATTATATTTTGCGTGGATCTTTAAGTATAAGTAAGTTAAGTAGCCTTGCCCCAAAAATGAAACAAAATGGGTTTAAAAAGTGAGATTGGGTGAGGTAACAAATGTGTTCAATTTCAGAGAAATCCTTTCAGAGGAAACGATTTCTCAAAGAACCTACGATGTTTGTAAATTGAAAAATTAGTGATTTATTTAAAAATACAATAACTCAAGATCTACTGAACCTAGTATGACGTATCAGTCAGACACGTATCACCCATAGTAAAACATTACTGAATACACGTGTGTGTTGTCTGTGTATATGTGTGTGTGTTTTTGTGTTTTTGTATGTGTGTGTTTGTGTGTATGCAATTGTATGTCTAATTAGAAGGCTGTATGTCAATATCACATAATGAATAAAAATATATAGTTTTCTGTTATCATAAATATTAGCGACTCATTTATTATGTTTGCTGCTTGACAGTTGATGGCAGTTGGACTACATGGTCACAGTGGCAGGCTTGTTCTGTCGTATGTGGGACAGGGTCACAAACGAGAACTCGTACATGTACCCAACCAGCACCTGCCAATGGAGGTACTGGCTGTAATGATGATGCAGAAGAAACTCAGACGTGTGAACAACCTGCATGTCCAAGTAAGTTTGTAGTCGAATAACTCTTGCTTGTTCTGTGCTGGATAAAATAAATAGCCACTTACAATTATATTTTGCATTTAAGTAAGTTAAGTAGCACTGCACCCGAAAAGAAATGGGTTTAAAAAGTAAAATTGGGTGAGGTAAAAAATATGTATTCATTATCAGAAAAATCCTTTCAGAGCAAAAGATTTCTCAAAGAACCTACGATGTTTGTAAAATGATAAATTAGTGATTTATTTAAAAATACAATATCTCATGATCTACTGAATCTATTGTGACCTATCAGTCAGACACGTGTCACCCATAGTAAAACATTACTGAATACACGTGTGTGATGTCTGTGTATATGTGTGTTGTTTCGTTGTGTTTTTGTATGTGTGTGTTTGTGTGTATGCAATTGTATGTCTAATTAGAAGGCTGTATGTCAATATCACATAATGAATAAAAATATATAGTTTTCTGTTATCATAAATATTAGCGACTCATTTATTATGTTTGCTGCTTGACAGTTGATGGCAGTTGGACTACATGGTCAGAGTGGCAGGCTTGTTCTGTCGTATGTGGGACAGGGTCCCAAAAGAGAACTCGGACATGTACCCAACCAGCACCTGCCAATGGAGGTACTGGCTGTAATGGTGATGCAGAAGAAACTCAGACGTGTGAACAACCTGCATGTCCAAGTAAGTGTGAAGTCGAATAACTCTTGTTTGTTCTGTGCTAGATAAAATAAATAGCCACTTGCAATTATATTTTGCGTGGATCTTTAAGTATAAGTAAGTTAAGTAGCCCTGCCCCCAACAATGAAAAGAAAATTGGTTTAAAAAGTGAGATTGGGTGAGGTAACAAATGTGTTCAATTTCAGGGAAATCCTTTCAGAGGAAACGATTTCTCAAAGAACCTACGATGTTTGTAAATTGAAAAATTAGTGATTTCTTTAAAAATACAATAACTCAAGATCTACTGAACCTAGTATGACCTATCAGTCAGACACGTATCACCCATAGTAAAACATTACTGAATACACGTGTGTTTTGTCTGTGTATATTTGTGTGTGTGTTTTTGTGTTTTTGTATGTGTGTGTTTGTGTGTATTCAATTGTATGTCTAATTAGAAGGCTGTATGTCAATATCACATAATGAATAAAAATATATAGTTTTCTGTTATCATAAATATTAGCGACTCATTTATTATGTTTGCTGCTTGACAGTTGATGGCAGTTGGACTACATGGTCACAGTGGCAGGCTTGTTCTGTCGTATGTGGGACAGGGTCACAAACGAGAACTCGTACATGTACCCAACCAGCACCTGCTAATGGAGGTACTGGCTGTAATGATGATGCAGAAGAAACTCAGACGTGTGAACAACCTGCATGTCCAAGTAAGTTTGTTGTCGAATAACTCTTGCTTGTTCTGTGTGGATAAAATAAATAGCCACTTACAATTATATTTTGCATTTAAGTAAGTTAAGTAGCACTGCACCCGAAAAAAATGGGTTTAAAAAGTAAAATTGGGTGAGGTAACAAAATATGTATTAATTATCAGAAAAATCCTTTCAGAGCAAAAGATTTCTCAAAGAACCTACGATGTTTGTAAAATGATAAATTAGTGATTTATTTAAAAATACAATATCCCAAGATCTACTGAATCTATTGTGACCTATCAGTCAGACACGTGTCACCCATAGTAAAACATTACTGAATACACGTGTGTGATGTCTGTGTATATGTGTGTTGTTTCGTTGTGTTTTTGTATGTGTGTGTTTGTGTGAATGCAATTGTATGTCTAATTAGAAGGTTGTATGTCAATATCACATAATGAATAAAAATATATAGTTTTCTGTTATCAGAAATATTAGCGACTCATTTGTTATGTTTGATGCTTGACAGTTGATGGCAGTTGGACTACATGGTCAGAGTGGCAGGCTTGTTCTGTCTTATGTGGGACAGGGTCCCAAAAGAGAACTCGGACATGTACCCAACCAGCACCTGCGAATAGAGGTACTGGCTGTTATGGTGATGCAGAAGAAACTCAGACGTGTGAACAACCTGCATGTCCAAGTAAGTGTGTAGTCGAACAACTCTTGTTTGTTCTGTTCTAGATAAAATAAATAGCCACTTGCAATTATATTTTGCGTGTATCTTTAAGTATAAGTAAGTTAAGTAGCCCTGCCCCAAAAATGAAAAAAAATGGGTTGAAAATTCGAGATTGGGTGAGGTAACAAATCTGTTCAATTTCAGAAAAATCCTTTCAGAGCAAACGATTTCTCAAAGAACCTGCGATGTTTGTAAATTGATAAAATAGTGATTTATTTAAAAATACAATAACTCAAGATCTACTGAGCCTAGTATGACCTGTCAGTCAGACACGTATCACCCATAGTAAAACATTACTGAATACACGTGTGTGTTGTGTGTGTATATGAGTGTGTGTGTGTGTTTTGTGTGTTTGTGTATGTGTTTGTGTGTGTTTGTGTGTGTGCAATTCTATGTCTAATTAGTAGGCTGTAAGTCAATATCACATAATTATTAAAAATGTATAGTTTTCTGTTATCAAAAATGTTGGCGACTCATTTGTTATGTTTGCTGCTTGACAGTTGATGGCGGTTGGACTACATGGTCAGAGTGGCAGGCTTGTTCTGTCGTATGTGGAACAGGGTCCCAAAAGAGAACTCGTACATGTACCCAACCAGCACCTGCCAATGGAGGTACTGGCTGTAATGGTGATGCAGAAGAAACTCAGACGTGTGAACAACCTGCATGTCCAAGTAAGTGTGAAGTCGAATAACTCTTGTTTGTTCTGTGCTAGATAAAATAAATAGCCACTTGCAATTATATTTTGCGTGGATCTTTAAGTATAAGTAAGTTAAGTAGCCCTGCCCCCAACAATGAAAAGAAAATTGGTTTAAAAAGTGAGATTGGGTGAGGTAATACCTGTGTTCAATTTCAGGGAAATCCTTTCAGAGGAAACGATTTCTCAAAGAACCTACGATGTTTGTAAATTGAAAAATTAGTGATTTATTTAAAAATACAATAACTCAAGATCTACTGAACCTAGTATGACCTATCAGTCAGACACGTATCACCCATAGTAAAACATTACTGAATACACGTGTGTTTTGTGTGTATATGAGTGTGTGTGTGTTTTTTGTGTTTGTGTATGTGTGCGTGTGTGTTTGTGTGTTTGCAATTGTATGTCTAATTAGCAGGCTGTATGTCAATATTACATAATGATTAACAATGTATAGTTTTCTGTTATCAAAAATGTTGGCGACTCATTTGTTATGTTTGCTGCTTGACAGTTGATGGCAGTTGGACTACATGGTCAGAGTGGCAAGCTTGTTCTGTCGTATGTGGGACAGGGTCCCAAAAGAGAAATCGTACATGTACCCAGCCAGCACCTGCAAATGGAGGTACTGACTGTAATGGTAATGCAGAGAAAAGTCAGACCTGTGAACAACCTGCATGTCCAAGTAAGTGTGTAGTCGAATAACTCTTGTTTGTTCTGTTCTGCATAAAATAAATAACCACTTGCAATTATATTTTGCGTGGATCTTTAAGTATAAGTAAGATAAGTAGCCCTGCCCCCAAAAATATGAAAGGAACATGGGTTTAGACCATGAGGCGACACAGAAAAATATGTGAGACCATACCCAGCGAGAATTAATAACAATTACCAAACACTCAGTTGGGTAAGTCTGGTAGAATTTCTTTGTTTGGGTTTTATTGAAAACCGTGAGATTTGCTGCTGCCGCCGGGAGACCCGGAGAAGTAGTACAGTACCGCGGAGGCTCCCGGCAAAACAGGGAGACTTAACATGTATGAGTCTGACTTCAGTGCACGGGTGCGTTTTTGTAGCAATCTGCAGGCATCTTTGTATGCTGCAATGGTGGACCTAGTGCTCCTGGTTTGCACCACTCTCTGATGGGCTTGGTCTCTTTTGCTCATGAGAGTCTGTAGCTCCTGGTCATTGGGGTCGAACCAGTCCTGGTGTTTTCTGTCTGGCTTGCCAAGATATGTCTTGGCTGTGTTGTATACGACCTGCTACAAAGCTGCCCATTCGTCGTCTGGTGTTGAATTTTCCTTCCGCTTCCATTGGGCGAGAGCACTGTCCATCTCCTGCCCAAAACTCTCCCTGCGGCTGATGGTACTACTTAGTGTTGCAGTGTTGAGCTTGGTCGGCTTACTTGTCCCTTGCCTGTTGTGCTTTTGTTGTATTCTGAAAGCCACTTTTGACCTCAGCATCGATCCAGCAGTTAGCTCCACGCATGGTTCGGGTACTGTGGATGTCCATCTTATCACAACACCTCTTGATGATGAAGTCGATTATATATATGCCAGTGTCTGGAACGAGGATGCATCCAAGTGGTCTTGCGGTCATCCTTCTGCTTGAACATGGTGTTCGTCACTATCAGTTCAAACTCAGAGCACAGAGCCAGTAGAAGCTCGCCATTGAAGTTGCATTTCCCAATCCCATGTTTGCCCATGACCAAGAGCCACTTGTAATTTTCTCTTACTATTCTCGCATTGAAATCTCCTATCAGCA
This sequence comes from Ridgeia piscesae, assembly GCA_025642075.2. Lineage (NCBI taxonomy): Eukaryota > Metazoa > Annelida > Polychaeta > Sabellida > Siboglinidae > Ridgeia > Ridgeia piscesae. The sequence goes on from JAODUO010000007.1 coordinate 844,759, forward strand.
GTAGCTTATCTATACAAGGGATGCCACTGAGCACACTTGCCAGCTGGTTGTAGAAGGCCACCTTATTTTCACCTGGGTTTTTCATTGTTGGAGAGTACACGCTGGTAATTGTAGCAAAGTTGTTCTTGCTCAGAGGTAGTCTCATTTTCATAGTTCTGTCGCTTACTGGCCGTGGCATTTCTGTCAGCTTTATGACGATATCCTTTTTGATAGCAAAGTCCACTCCGGCCTCCCTTCTTTCTCCGTCGGGTTTGCCACTCCAGAAGAAAGAGTATTCCAAGTCGTTGAGACTACCAGACTCTGAGGACCTTGCTTCACATAGGGCGGCGATGTCGATGTTGTATTTGGCAAGTTCCAATGCTACTAGTGCCGTACGTCTTTCTGGTCGGCCAGCTGCTTCTCGGTTGAGGAGAGTCCTGATCTTCCATTGTGCAATTGTCAGTAGTTGTCTTCTTCTTCTTCCTAGCTGATTTTCCACCGTCGACGGAAGATGAGGTCGAGCAGCGCGGTCCTTGGTAATCCGGGCGACAGCCGATCCGGTATAGTGTTTCGTGCAGTTGAACATTTCATGGAAGCTGCCAGAAAAAAGTGATGGAAGTGCCGCTGGCTTTTGCAAGTTACTAGCGGCTCTCTCTCTCGGGCAGCAAATAGAGGTCTCACGCTGGCAAGAACATGTCAAGACAGGCGCAAATTATTTGTCCCTGCAGTGGCTTAATGCTGCTGCAGTGACATGGTTTTCTGGTTAGGGTTTGGTCCCTTAGCCTTCGGTTCTGTGAAGAACCTGTACCACAAGGCAGTCTTTTACAACTCTGCATGGCAGGGGTGTCAAACTCCCTGAGGTATTGCAATACCTGAGCTACTGCAATACCAGCATGCACATCTATATACATGTAAATGAAATGCACAAATTTAAAGTTTATAATAATGTACATAGAAATAGCAGCACAATTGTGCACAGTTTAAAAATCTGCAGATGAATTCAAATAAGATAAGATATGAATGTGAAGTTGGCATCATGTTTAGGAATACACAGTACCTGATACACCTGTCATTCCAGTTATCAAGTGTAATATACAAGTCAAGTGTAATATATAAGTGCAATATATGTCACATAGATTCTTGGCATTAATAAGTTTTGTCTTCGTGTTCTCCAATGGTTGTTATTCTCTTGATGTTTGTAATATAGCTATACTATATATAGCTATACTATATAAATTAAATATACATATTGTGTGTGTTGTAGCAGGGGGACGAGATCATCTCTACCCACATGGCATCAGTGAAGGAGATGTTGTTGTCACCTGTGACAGCAGGTCACCAAAGAGCTGCTCCACTCCCTTGCACAACATCCCCACCCTGCAACTGTCCAAGTGCCAGTTCAACTCACTCAATGTCTCTGCATTTCATATATATATATATATATATATATATATATATATATATATATATATATATATATATTATATTTATATATTATTTTATTCTAGTTAACTTGTTGTTTACAGCGTAATTGTTGTTATTAGTATTATGATTGGTTAATCTTCTAAGAAATGGTCTTCTTTCATTTAACTCCATACAACTTTTAGCTTTCGTTCACATGAACTTAATATGACTTTGTTAGCAAGGAATATATACGCTCAATAGAAGTAATTGTTGCAGATACAGAATCAACCCTAATTGTATGTGTGACCATCAAGCTTTGCCTTCCCAGCAATGTTTGCAGACATTCCTGGCCATTCATTATCTGATGTTCTGTACAATGCAATATCTGCTGTTGTGTCATGCAAGTTGGACGGGTCAGTCGGGTTGGTCTTATGCACCTACCCATGATCGATCCCATGCACTATCTGATGTCCTCTCTCGTGTCCAGCCAGTTTTGTGCATTAACTGACGTATGTGATTCTGTTTATGCGCAGTGGCTCAGGGGTAGAGCTTCGGACTCTCGACTAAGAGAGCCCGGGTTCGAATCCTGTGCTGCGGCGTTAAAACCTTGGGAACGTTTACTCACTCTACATAGCTCCAGTTCACTAGGCAGTATAAATGAGTACCTGGCTATAGACAAGTGGTGGCTATGTGTACTTCCTTCACGCATTAATAGCAGCATATGGCTGGATGCTTCCCAGAGAAGCTGAGATAGTGTCTGATTGAACAGGTCTGTCAGGGAAGTAAAGTATAAAACGCTTTGAGCAATCCTGAGGATTGGATACTGCGCTATGTAAGAACTTACCTTTATTGATTTATTTATGCCTGTCGCCCCTCCTGGGGCATAGGCTGCCAACAACAGCTTTCAAGCATCCCCTGTCCTTGGCTATTTTCTTAAACTGCATCTATGTGTAGCTCACCCTGCTGGTGTCTGTTGCAAGTTCTCGGTGCCAGATGTTTCTTGGTCGAACTCTTCTCTTTTGTTTGTGTCTGTCCAATCAATCCTCATCTTCTTTTCCACGTTTCATCTTCCACTGAAAGTTGGCTGGTCCTCTGCAGCAAATCTATATTTTGCATTTTCTCAGACCAATAAATCCGAAGTATTCTTCTTAGGCATTTGTTGGTGGACGTTTAAAGTCTCCTTGTTTCCTTTATAGTCCTCCACATTTTGGACCCATAAAGTACTAATGATTTGACGTTGGTGTTGGAGAGCCTCACCTTGATGCGGGTGGTAATGATTTTGGTATTCCAGATGTTCTTGAGTTGTAGAAATACTGTTCTTACTTTGCCAATCCTTGCTATGATGCTTCCAAGGTATATTACTTCTACTTCTTCAATGACACTTCCTTGTAGTGTGATTGCTTCTCTTTTGTTGGTGTTGATGCGAAGGGCTTTTATATGGATGTTGAGGCCTACTTGCAAAGAAATGCATATTTGTCTTGTCTGATATCTGTTCATAGTTGTGAGACAGCAGGGCAATATCATCTGCAAAATCCTGGTCGTAAATTTACTTCCATGGCGTCCCGTAAATGCTGTTTATTCTCTTTTTCTGTGGAAGTCTTCATAACCCAGTCTATGGCCAATAGAAAAAGGAATGGTGACAACAAGCATCCTTGTCACACTCCAGTCTTTATCTGAAAATGTCTTGGTGAATTGTCCTCCATGTAGTACCCTAGTAACCATTCCTTCGTATGAGTTGCTGATGATGTTCACACTCTTGGTTGGGACACCATAGTGTCTCAGGAGTTTCCAGATGGTCTCTCTGTCTACACTGTTAAAGGCCTTTTCATAGTCGACAAAGTTGGTATACAGCGGGGAGTACCACTCTATTGACTGCTCCACGATGATTCGCAGTGTTGCAATCTGGTCTACACAGGATCTGTTCTTTCTGAAGCCGGCTTGCTCGTCATGTAGGTAGGGGTCAATGACATCTTTCTTTCTGTTGAGGATGATTCTGTTGATGACTTTGCCAGTTACTGAGAGGAGTGTGATGCCCGTGAATAGTGTAATTGGCACAGTTGCTGAAATCTCCCGTCTTGGGCTGCTTTATGATGTAGCCCTCTTTTCATTCTGCTGATACCTGTTCCTACTCCCTGATCTTCTGGAAGAGTGGATAGAACATTCCTTGTTTGCCCTTTTTCGCTCTTCTCTGGTAGATTTCATGGGAGGTCAGTTTCTGCAGGGGGTATATCAGGTAAGTTGACAGGTATTGGACAGTTCAATAGCTCATCAGTGTTCAGCCCATCTGTTCTTTTGATGGGATTTCCACCCTTGTCCATGATTGGACGTTCTGTCGTACTCCATACAATATAATGGCAGAGCAACAACTATGTCTATGTAATTTTGTGATTGTGTTTTGCTGCACAGATATATACAAATGGCTACATAACACTGAACAACATTTATGACGGTCGGTGGCCACGGAGATTTGACAACATGCTCAGCTGGAGGAAGCAGCAACAAGTGAAGCAGACAGGGTTTGGCATGATCGCACCAATGTGGGCTGACAATGATGCAAATTATGGGCATGTATACTACCATATGTATGATACAACAACATATGGTATCACTGAACTGGAGCGAGAAAGAACCAGCCATATATTGAAACTAGCCAAGAAGGATGCCATTGACTCTGGAGGCATGTCGGAAGTAGATCCTACATGGGTGCTGGTGGTCACATGGGCAGAGATGGTACCAAGAGTTTGGTATAATGCATGGTCTGACCAGGTAGGCCCTATATGTGATCCTCTTAATCTTAACCCTTTATTCAACAGCTGCTTCTAATTTCCAAAGTAGCTATTAATAAATGAAGTTGAAGGCTTACTATTGACCTCACCACATATTCAGATTCAGCTATGTGTGAAAACCAAGACTATGTTCATTTGCTTTATAATCTTCATAACATGTGAATGGACTAGGTGATTAAACAGGATATGTCATGGATATGTCATTTTACCAGATTAATGCTTGCTGCAGTCCACCATTTACCAGTTAGTGCTTGCTGCAGTGCAACATTTACCAGTTAGTGCTTGCTGCAGTACAACATTTACCAGTCAGTGCTTGCTGCAGTGCAACATTTACCAGTTAGTGCTTGCTGCAGTGCAACATTTATCAGTTAGTGCTTGCTGCAGTGCAACATTTACCAGTTAGTGCTTGCTGCAGTGCAACATTTACGAGTCATTGCTTGCTGTAGTGCAACATTTACCACTCAGTGCTTGCTGCAGTGCAACATTTACCACTCAGTGCTTGCTGCAGTGCAACATTTACTAGTTAGTGCTTGCTGCAGTGCAACATTTACAAGTCAGTGCTTGCTGCAGTGCAACATTTACCAGTTAGTGCTTGCTGCAGTGCAACATTTACCAGTTAGTGCTTGCTGCAGTGCAAAATTTACCAGTCATTGCTTGCTGCAGTGCAACATTTACCAGTAATTGCATGCTGCAGTGCAACATTTACCAGTCAGTGCTTGCTGCAGTGCAACATTTACCAGTCAGTGGTTGCTGCAGTCCAATATTTACCAGTCAGTGCTTGCTGCAGTGCAACATTTGCCAGTCAGTAATTGCTGCAGTGCAACATTTGCCAGTCAGTGCTTGCTGCAGTCCAACATTTACCAGTCAGTGCTTGCTGCAGTGCAACATTTACCAGTTAATGCTTGCTGCAGTGCAACATTTACCAGTTAATGCTTGCTGCAGTGCAACAGTTACCAGTTAGTGCTTGCTGCAGTCCAACATTTACCAGTTAGAGCTTGCTGCAGCCCAACTTTTCCAGTCAGTGCTTGCTGCAGTGCAACATTTACCAGATAGTGCTTGCTGCAGTGCAACATTTACCAGTTAGTGCTTGTTGTAGTGCAGACCATAATTTATCACATTAACATTTGCAGCCCAACACTTATCAGTTGGTACTCATCTCCGATGCCTCCCGTTGGACCACATTTGCAATGTTCCTGTACAAGAAAACTGGCTGGAGTTCTTGGCGGCGAACACATATTGGATACTATGTGGTATGTGAAGGCAGCCAGGATGAGTCAACATCCCTTGCCCAGTCTGGCCGGTCATCTGCCTTTACTCTCGCAACAACAATAGGAAACACAGGTAGTCTTGTCATGTCTAATGCGTGGTGAATCTGTTTTTTAGTTAATATTTATTTCTTATGTGTGCATTTGATTGTTTTAATTAATTGTTCATTTTAAAATCTGTATTTTTAAAGGGATACTAATGTAGTCACTTCTTGTTGTAAAATTAATAATGTTATTAACATACCTCATTACTGCAGCCATATCCTACAAGCGACCTACACATTGACACTTTCTCCTTTTCCGTTGGCAGCAGGTCATTTTAAGATAGGCATAATTGGTGTTTGACATTAGCTAGGCACTTTAGTTGGTGGGAATATGTAAGCAAAGTCGAATGACGGTTATTTACAACGTCATTTATTTGTAGGTATATAGCTCCCAGAGGGCTGCACGCTCTATAGGAGATAATTACATACCGTACAATTACAAGTACATACATATAAAATATTCATACATATACACATCCTGTGCCAACTTATAAACGATCTAATCCTGTGTTACTCTATACATAATACAACTATACATATTACACATTTTGTAAATGTACTAATGATACAGAACAACCTGACTTATAGAGGTTATAAAGCACTGGATGTAAAACACTGATAACAACAAGGAAACACTTGTTAGTTAACATTACCAAACAATTAACATATTATACACACATACAAACTTTTAGACACTCACCAAAGTTTGAAAATTCATAAAATCAGTTTTGATGTATGTTTTGGCATATAAAATATCAGCCAATTCTAATATCATACGATCTTTAAGATCTGTACTGTTACTTACCAGGCACGTCTATGTAAGCAACCGTCCTATTTACATTCATTGCTTCTGTAGGAAAACATATCTAGCTTCGATCATCTAGTCCTGATTTACACTTTATCCCTTGAGTAAATACTAATATTGGGACTAGGGCTCAACCCTTTTGTATTGATGCGCCAATTTCAAGGATTTAAGCCAATAGAAGTTATCATATTATTATTATGTAAACAGTCTATCTCAAATTGGGTCATATTAAGAATAAAGTAGCTTTGTTACACTAGTAACAAATCATATGTCACTTGCAGGAATTACAGGCAAGTACATATTCCGGGTGGCATCAGGAAACAGTGGCATTGTCAACTATGAACACAAATGTGTGATGTGGCATGCACAACAGAAGAGATATATTCACAAGATCAAGATTGCAAGGCTGTTCATTGCATACTGTCCCTGTGATATGCGCATGGCGATGATTGACCGACGATGGCGCATTGATGTGCAAGAGTACTACAAAAGTGGAGAACAACGAATATGTTTCTACGAACGTATTCCATACTTCTGGTCATCTTCGGTGGGCATCCATTCTTAGATAGGGCCAAGTAGAATTACTTGGCATTAATACATATGTACATTAAAATGACTCTCATTTGAAAACGTTTGCCAGTACAACATTGTCAGGCTATCTGTGATGTTTCATTGGAATACCAAGGACCCTCATTCATTTAGGCACTTCATGCTCCTCAGAGTAGATTTATTCTTATTAACACATTTCCTGGATAAACAAATCATGCATATAATAGGATCAAATCACTTTTATAAATACAATATCGAAGATTCCAGATAATTCCATTTGCAGATGATTGAGCTTTCACATCATTACAAACATTAATGGTCTTATATGTTGTAGTACCTGGTTATTTATTTGAAGCTATTATCTGCAAGTATTGTAAATCTGATTTCATTCATAATCTTTCTGTGTCCAATGTTGTTACTTGACCACTCTTTGTAAGTAATGGGTGGGCAGAATCTTTTGTATGAAGCACTTTGTGTGTTCTTTTCAGTACTGCTGCTACAGTGCAGTCAACCGGGCACTGATCAGTAAGACAGACGGCAGCGGAGGACAAATGTTCCTTTACCACCCACGTTACAGGGCGCACAATGACGCAGACATTGTGCCAAAGAAATGGTGTTGTGAATGGTCCAATAATTGTGACAAATTCTATGAGGTCCGTCCCATGGATACATGCAATGAGTATATGGCACCAACCACAGGTGAGTCACACTCAACTAATAAATATATGGCACCAACCACAGGTGAGTCACACTCAACTAATAAATATGTAGCACCAACCACAGGTGAGTCACACTCAACTAATAAATATGTAGCACCAACCACAGGTGAGTCACACTCAACTAATAAATATATGGCACCAACCACAGATGAGTCACACTGATCTACTAAATGTATGGCACCATCCACAGG